>JAKCPI010022377.1:0-10175 GCA_023213315.1 Euborellia annulipes | reverse complement strand
ACTTTCTCTTAGCCTATATATGAAATATATAGGAGAGAAAGTATTGCGATCATGTCAAAAAATTCGATGTCGAGATTTTGATGGATATACATGTTTTGAGGTCCCCTGAGTCCAAAAAGTGGGTCCCGCAAATTGGTCTGTGTGTGTGTATGTATGTATGTGTGTGTGTGTGTGTGTGTGTGTGTGCGTGTGTCTGTATGTGTGGACAGATTTTTAGCATGAAGGAATTGAGCTACCGGATTGAAATTTTATATTTAACTTAGGTACCTTTGAAGAATCTCAAAATAAGCTTTTGAACAAAATCGGCCAAAAAGTACTAGTACTTTACTGATGTACTTTTTCAGTTTTTTTCGATTTTCTCAAAATTCCCTCCAAGGATTTTTTTTAAAATTCATAAATGAACTATTTTTTAGATGCTCTTTAAAATGTATATTCTCATTTTGCCGTTGAAATCTTCTGAAGACCACTTTACTCTTGTTCTTCATAGGAAAGATAGAACTGGTTGCCATGGTAACGGAATTTAAATCTTTTTCTTTTTATTAGATTAAAAATCAATTATTATTTAAATTCCCATTTATTTTTTTTTATTTCTGTTTTAATTGTTTCAAAGAAAACATATATGTCTCTCTCTCACTTGCAAACATTATCGTCTCTCTCTACTCTTTTTAAATTCCCTTTCCACCTTATCTTCGCATAGGAACAATGTTAATTTCCTATAGGGATTTGTATGTTAATTTCGATTCAAAAGGGGGTCCCCTTTGGAACTTTTTAGGCATTTAAAATTTTTTTTTCCAATTCTTATGAAATTTTGTATTTATTTACGATTCTATATTGTGTATAAAATGTCCAAATATGAGATTAAAATTTTGAAAAATAACCATAGTTTATTTGAAGCAGTCAACATTTAAAATGCAAGTTTGAAACTAAGGTGCTATCGGAAACTAAATATATCTCGACACAAAAAATCTGGTGTGACCAGCACAGTGCGCAACTTTCTCTTACCGAAGGGTAAGAGAAAGTTGTGTGCTGTGAGCCAGTCACACCAGATTTTTTTATTTTTATTTAACCACTAAATTAATCTTCTTCTTGATTTTTGGCTGGTTAGTAAATAGGAAGGGAAACTTCTTTGCATGTAATAGAACTAGTTTTCAAAGATCAATGAAATGCTGCGTTGTTACATATTAAATTTCATGTAAAATACTTTTCATCCATAAAAAAAGCTGGGTGAATCTAGTGATTTTTTCATCCTGATTTCAGATATGTTGTTTGAATTTTTCCATCAGGCACAGTTTTAGAGATATAGATCAAAATAGATTTTAATAGAAAATATGCTCTAAAACGGCTTTTATTTGGAATGTTCAAATTATTTTTAATGCGGCACCCTGTAAAAATATGCAGATAGTTAGAATACATATAAATTTTAAGTTTCATCCCAATCGGAGGTCATTTAGACGTGCCGCAAACGGCTTAAGGTTTAGAAAAATCGAAATTTTCAAGATTTTTTTGCTTTGGTCACCCCTAATACAATTTTAGATATCCCTGAATGCAAAAAACATATATTTACGATATTCTTTAGTTCTTTGGCTTTCTAAAAATCATTCATTCGTAAAAATCTGTTAATTATTAACGAAATTATTAATAAAACGTCAGCAAAGAAAAAACACAAGTATACTCACTGGTCGAAAAAAATGGACTTAATTGAATTAAAAAGCGAACCCTATCCACGAGAAGCTTATGTATCCTCTCTGAGCATCGGGTCACGGGCACTAACTTTATTAAATATTATTTAAAAAAAAATATTTCTAGAATCTCATATCTTTCTTTATACTCCTAAAAGAACAAGAGGTTCATTTTTTTCGACCAGTGAGTGAATTTGTGTTTTACTTTCTCTTATTTTCTTTGCTGACGTTTTTGTTAATAATTTCGTTAATAATTAACAGATTTTTATGAATGAATGATTTTTAGAAAGCCAAAGAACTATAGAATATCGTACATATATGTTTTTTCCATTCAGGGATATCTAAAATTGTATTAGGGGTGACCAAAGCAAAAAAAATCTTGAAAATTTCGATTTTTCTAAAATTTAAGCCGTTTGCGGCACGTCTAAATGACCTCCGATTGGGATGAAGCTTAAAATTTATATGTATTCTAAATACCTGTATATTTTTACGTGGTATCGCGTTAAAAATATTTTGAACATTCTAAATAAAAGCCGTTTTAGAGCACATTTTCTATTAAAATCTATTTTGTTCTATATCTCTAAAACTGTGCCTGATGGGGCAAAACTGAAATAATATTTGAATTCAGCATGAAAAATACTTCTAGAATTTCATATCTTTATTCTTGTGAACATTTTTGTCGACTAGTGTTATTTAGGTTGTGATAAATCCAACATTTTTAGAGATATTTGCAAAACAAAAGCAAAAAAAAAAAAAAAAGTAGAGCTTTTAACGTTCGTTTTGTTTATCTGTCCATTCATCAATTTCATCTTCTTCTTCTTTTTCTTTCCTTTCGTGAGTTGACCAACCATCACACACACGCCGCACTCCCCTTCACAGAAAGTAAGGCATTTGTTCAATTGATTTCCTCTCCCTCCCTAGAGTATAACAAACAAATGACTTTTTGTTTCAAAAAATAATAAAATAAAATAAAGAGAGAGAGAGACAGGGAACAGATTTTGTTGGCATATTCGATAATTAACATTAAATTTAATGAATACAATTGAAATTAGTCCATTATTATTCTCTCGTTTGGTGAAAAAAAAACGATGGTGGTGGAATGAGTGGAGGCTTTGTTTTTTTTTTTTTTTTTTTTTTTGAAAGAAACTTTTATATTAAAATAGATAGATGACTAGGTGAACAATCCGTCCTTTTAGGGCCGTTTAGGGGGAGCTTGTTAGCCCTTGGTTAAATGGTTTGATTTGTAGTGCAGAAACCCACTTCTGTTGATTCTTATAGTGAAATATACCGCAACTAGGGTTTGGACACCGGTGGAAACCGAAACCGGTAAACCGGTTTTTTGGCTAATTTTCAAAAACCGAAAAACCGAATTCGGTTTTTCTTTTTAAATCTTTTCCTCAGTAATACTTGTATTCAAATTATAAATTAGCCCGTGGCCCAAGGCTCAGATAGAAGACATTATCTATCCGTGCTCCTGTCTTGTTCTGTTTGACCAACTTTCCGTTGGAATGACGAAATTTTGTAGTCTTATAGAAGACGTTATGGAGATTCCAGGAAAAATACTCGGGTCCCGAAATTCCTAATTTTTTTTTTTAAATATTCACACTCACACACACACATTCAGTCTTTTCGGCAACTTAGGCTATATAAGAGTTTACGATAACCGTTATTTTATGAATTTATTTATATCGGGGTCCAGGCATTCTTATTTAAGCCATTTAGTATCCAAATGGCTTAAATAAAATCATCGGAGTGCTTGGTGTCCGAACCCGCCAGGTTTGGTATAGGAGGTAGGCACGCTACCTACTACTCCAAGCCCGGGGGCAAAACTATTAATTCCTAAAGTTACGTTTTTTTTTTTTTTTTTTTTTTTTTAAACAAAAAACATTCACACTTTTTCTCATTCACACTCACACTCACACACACATTCACACTGTCTTTTCGGCAGCTCAGGCCATATAAGACATTTACGATAACCGTTATTTATGAATTTATATATATTAGGGTCCAGGCATTTTTATTTAAGCCATCTGGTATCCAGATGGCTTAAATAAAATCATCGGACTGCCTGGGGTCCGAACCCGTGACGTTTGGCAGGGGCGTATATAGAAATTTTTTTCGGGGGGGGGGCCCGAACTCAAAAATTTTTCTGAGGAAATTTTTTTTTTTTAAGAAACTATACTTTTTTTCACATGAAATTTTTTGAGGAACATTTTTTCTATTGCGGAACCAAAGTTGTCCATCCTGCGGAAAAATTTGTTGCGCTGATGTCTGTATATCCCTATATATGTATATGTATTTGGGAAATTTCGGGGGGGGGGGGGCCCGGGCCCCCTCGGCCCCCCCTTAAATACGCCCCTGACGTTTGGTATATGAGGTTAGCACGCTAACCTCTACACCACGCCCCGTGGGCAAAGTTACGTTTTCTCCCATAGGAATTGTATGGAGAAATATTTATGTATTTTTTGTATTCTATGAATGTAAATAATTCCTCAAGCAGGCACTGGATTGGAATACCAGTAATAATAACTTTTTTGGGTTCGGATCGCAGCCAGTCCTATTTTATTTAAGCCATTTAGACACCAAATGGCTTAAATAAGAATGCCTGGACCCCCAAAAGATATACTAATTAATAACGGTTATCGTTTAAGATGTTGAAAAAAAAACCGGTTTAAAACCGGTTTACCGGTTTTCCACTTTGTAAAAAACCGAAAAACCGGTTTTCAAAATTTTCCGGTTTTTTCCAAACCCTAACCGCAACCTAGTGAGAGATCGTTTTTTTTTTTTTTTTTTTTTTTATTTATTGAACAATTGGATCAAGACACATTTTTTTTTTATTTATTTATTTTTATTAATTCTTATAAATTTATTCATTTTTTTTTTTTATCCAAATTCGCAAAAAAAAAAAAAAAAAAAATAATTATTAATCCCTCTGGCAGTGAAGCCACCAAGAATCTTCTCATATCTCTCGGTTACTGACAGTTAGCTGCCCCCATACCATATTTGCCACTGTCTGGGAGAAGATCCAGGCAACACCACCTATTTTTTTTTTTGTCTTCACTTGAAACCAAATTGTCGAGAAACGTCTTCACTTGCGGTTCGGACGAAAGTCGGCCAGATGCGACCGAAACGTTATCATATTTCATGCCGAAACCACCAACTAATCATCAAAATTTTAATTTTATTTTATTATTTTTTTTTTTTAAATATTTTTCAAATGATTTTTTTTTACTTTCTCTTACCTATGTATATATGTAATATATATATAGAGAGAAAGTATTGGATTCATGTCAAAAATTCGATGTCGAGATTTTGATGGATCTTCACGTTTTGAGGTCCCCTGAATCCAAAAAAGTGGTTTTCGCGACATGGTCTGTCTGTGGGTGGGTGGGTGGGTGTGTGGGTGGGTGGGTGGGTGGGTGGGTGGGTGTGTGTGTGTTCAATTTTAAGCATGAAGGAATTGAGCTAGGAGGTTGAAATTTTATAATTAAGTTAAACACCCCCCGGGACCGGAAAAATAAGCTTTTAATCGAAATCGGCCAAAGAGTACTAGTACTTTACTGATGTACTTTTTCAGTTTTTTTCGATTTTCTCAAAATTTGCTCCAACGATTTTTTTTTAAATTCAAAAATCAATTATTTTTTAGATGCTCTTTCAAATGTATATTCTCATTTTGCGATTGAAATCTTCTGAAGACCACTTTACTCTTGTATTTCATAGGGAAGATAGGAGAAATGGTTGCCATGGTAACAAAATATAAATATTTTCCCATACTTATAAATTTTACATCTGAATTCATGTTCCATACTGTCGGGAACTAAATACATGTCGACACAAAAAATCTGGTGTGACAAGCACAGAACACAACTTTCGATTACCGAAGGTAAGAGAAAGTTGTGTGCTGTGCGCCAGTCACACCAGATTTTTTTTAATAAATTATAATTTATTTATTTATTTTTTTATTTTGCGAGCAGATACTCTCCCTAATTGAGTCCCCATCTCGTTTTGAGCTTTTCCTAAACGTTGCGATACATTTCATCATTTTATTGTTAATAGAAGTAGATATATTTGTTATTTTACTTTATATTCTACTTCTTTTAACAATAAAATGATGAAATGTGTGTACAATATGTTATAGACTTGCCTCAGATCTCGTCACCATTTTTACCCTTACATTCACACCACACACACATACACACACACACACACACAGTCTTTTCGGCAACTTAGGCCATATAAGACTTAATAAGATAACAGTTATTATTTGAAATTCCTATCTGGAACCCCTTTTATTAACCCGAGGTGCTTTCGCGCACGGAGACGCACACCTCAAACCCAACCGGCCTCTGGTCGTAGCCATCTACCGGCACCCCGTGAAGTTACATCATTTCCTACAGTCACGTTCTATTATTCAACATAAATATTTCTCTATACATTTCCTATGGGAGAAATTGTAACTTTAGAAATTAATAACTCGGAATTTCGGGATGAAAATAATTTTCCTGTAATCAATAGAAGGTCCTCTTTATGCAAATAAAATTTCATTTCAAAATTCCAACGGGACAGACAGACAGACGGACATTAGCGAATTATATATATAGATATTTGATTGAACATACACAACATATAATTAATCATATAAAAACGTGTATTTTTGTTAAAATTAATTTTTAAAGAAAAATTATTATTAATTTTTTTTTTTTTTACTTATTTTTTTTTATTTTTTTTTTAAACCCTTTTCGGCTACAGAGGCCATTTAGGGGTTATTTATTTATTATAAATTTTTAATATACAATGTACCGATGGCTACCGGGGGGCGTTCCACACGTTTTTTTTACTTACATATAAAATAGATAGAGAGTGTGAGAGATAACAAAACAAGTTGACAGAGTGAAAATTGCAAGTGAACTGTCTTTTGAGTTTGCATTTTCCTTATTTATAACCTAGATCTATCTCTCGTCTCTTCTCCTTCAGGATGGATGGTCGACTTTAAAGTATTAATTAAAGGGGATAGACAATTTAAATTGAAAATTTCATCAACTAATATTTTTAGTTCTCATCTCTTACTGGAGCACACGAAATTCACTTTTTTCTCAAATCACGAAATAGTCTGCTATTAATGGATGTCAAACAAAGACAAATTTCGACAGGAGTCAGCTGATAGTTGCCTGCTGACAGGAGCAGTGTTGCCATTTCATTTAAGAGGCGGGAAATTCAAAAAGTCACGGACTTATTCACCTGCCCTCGTATATACAGTATAAATAGAGAGGGGAATTTAAAAAAAAATCTGGTGTGACTGACATACAACTTTCTCTTATCTTCGGAAATCGAAAGTTGTGTTATGTGCTTGTCAAACCAGATTTTTGGTCGGTAGAGTCCGACTGTCACTGTACATGAAGTTGAATTTATAATCGTGGGAAAATGGTCGGGGGCCTGTGCCACAATCATTGAGGTTAAGTAATGCCAAGCGCGGCGAAAGCTCGGGATTGGTGACCCCAAACAATCAGCGTATGAAACGCCCCCCGGTTGCCATCGGTACAATGTATATTAAAATTTTTATAATAAAGAAATAAATGGCTTCTGTATCCAAAAAAGTTAAAAAAAAAAAACTGGCAAGGGAAAATGTTTATATTTTGAGATTTCAAAATGAGAATATACATTTTAAAGAGTATCTAAAATACAATTGATTTTTGCATTTTAATCAAAATCGTTAAAGCGAATTTTGAGTAAATCGAAAAAAAAACTGAAAAAGTACCTCAGTAAACTACTAGTACTCTTTGTTCAAAAGCTTCGTGTCACGTCCCAGGGAGGTGCCTAACTTAAATATGCAATCTAAACCTCCTAGCTCTTTTCGTTCTTGAGTTATTTTGTTCACACACACACAGACAGACCATGTCGCGAAAAGCACTTTTTTGGATTCAGGGACCTCAAAACGTGTATATCCATCAAAATCTCGACATCGAATTTTTGACATGAATGGAAAAAAATTTTATATTTAAATCTGAAATTATTTTATATTTATTGAAAAATATATAAAATATAAAAAAAAATAAATAAATCAAAGGAAAAGGGAAATCTGGGATACGTGTGACTGTCTTCGTGTTGTGAGAAAGTGGCGTTTCGGTCCCAAGTGATTGCCTTCATCCGGTCGGTCCTCTTCCAGACAAATTGAATTGAATTTGAAGACACTGACGGCTCCTGGCCAGTGTAGCAAGCAAGCTGATATGAAGATGTTGGTGGCCCAATAGCCGACAACTGATTATTGTAGAAGAAAGATCTGAGGGCTCTGCCAGCCGGCAAACGAGTGATGTTCTTTATTCGCCAGCGATCCACTAGGGGAAGGGGAAGAAAGGATTTTTTTTTCATTTATTTCCCATTTTTCTTGAAAATTTTATATTGAAATTTATAAATTAAAATTTGCTAAAAATAAAAATAAAAAAAATAAATGAAATTAAATAAATTAAATTGCAATTGGAAGATTTTCGCTGGATAAGATGTATAGGAAAGAACCGGAGAATAAAAACCAGCAATTGATGGACCCTCTCACATCATCTTTAATTGGCAAATATTTCGACTGGCATTACGCCTAGTCATCATCAGTGCAAACAACTTCAAGGAGATGAGCAAAAATTAATACATTATTTATAACAATATTTTTGATTATTCCATTATGAACTTACATGATTTGGTGGAGGGCCCGTGTCAAACAATGGTTGAGGATTATTTTACAATTTCTCGGAGAAGCAGGGGTCAGACTTAACTTCGCTTGCACTTGCGTGTGACCCCTGCTTCTCCGAGAAATTTTAAAATAATCCTCAACCATTGTTTGACACGGGCCCTCCACCAAATCATTTGTTTGCACTGATGATGACTAGGCGTAATGCCAGTCGAAATATTTGCCAATTGAAGATGATGTGAGAGGGTCCATCAATTGCTGGTTTTTATTCTCCGGTTCTTTCCTATAAATAAATTAATCTCTCCCTAACCTGCGTATTTTTTGAAAACATTAGACAAGAGGGCAATCGAAATGAAAGCTAGTAAAGAATAAATCAATATAAAGAATTTATTAATATTGTATTGAAAGTAGACATGGGTCGTTACTCGATTTTGCTGTACCAGGTACCAGCTGTTACAGGTACTTGTTCTGACCCGATACTTTTACCTGATACTTTTGTACCCGAAAAAAATTTCACCCAGCAACGCCAACTTTACATTAATTCAAGTCAACAACAACGTGTCTAACATTTTTTCAAATGTTTTCTACGCTATTTATTCTTGTGTTGAGAACAAACTCATAATTATCCATTACTAAAGAGTTTTCCAAACTGACTGAACTGACATTTTAATGTCTCCAAATTTAAAATGTCAATTTATTTATATACTGCACTAGAAAAATAATTAAGAAATTTCTTTACCAGCGAACGAAATTTAATTTATTGAAGTCCATTATGTATTTCAAACATATATTTTTATTTTTTTAATTAATGTTTTTATAAAAAAAAAAATAGTTTCAAAGTAAAAATCAGATAACTTATTTATTAAAAAAAAAAAATATTTTTTTCATTTCTGCTCTCTTTTTCAAAGAGAAGAAAAGAGAAATAATGTATTAGTAATAATTAGATTTGTATTTAATTATTATAGGGCCTAGTGAGAAAAGTAGAGTAAAAAATGTAAAAATCATTCGGAATGATGTTCGAAAAGCGCGCCAGAGCAATAGCGAAATGGCCCTGTCAGGAGAGAAGGGACGGGGCGGGGCGTCGCGAGTTGAGGGTCGCAAGAGAGGAAAGAGAGAGCAGGCCTGGAACAGGCGCAACCAAAACTGTATCGGGTAGGAAAGAAACGACACTATAAAGTATTTGATCAATGCGCAAGCGCGAGATATCAGGTACGAGTGAGAAACGAATACCGAGCAAATAACAGATACTTGTTGTATCTGTTATTTGAGTATCAACAACTCGGGCATACTCGACTGGCCGTGGACAGGACGCGTATCTGTTTCTCGCGCTTGCGCATTGATCAAATACTTGCTTTTCACTTTAGAGCGTCGTCTCTTCACCCGATACAGTTTTCATTTCGCCTGTTCTCTCATTCCTTCTCTCTTGCGACCCTCAACTCGCGACGCCCAGCCCCGTCTCTTCTCTCCTGACAGGGCAATTTCGCTATTCCTCTGGCGCTCTTTTCGAACGTCATTTCGAATCATTTTTACATTTTTTACTCTACTTTTCTCACTAGGGCCTATAATAATTAAATACAAATCTAATTATTACTAATACATTATTTCTCTTTTCTTTACTTTAAGAAAGAGAGCAGAAATGAAAAAAATATTTTTTTTTTATAAATAAGTTATCTGATTTTTACTTTGATATTTAAATACCCGATACTTTTTGCTCGTACCCATTATGTGTACCTGTTACTTTTTCCTACCTGATACAAAATATCAGATTGATACAGTATAACCCATGTCTAATTGAAAGCCATTAATTAGAAAGCGAAGAC
>JAKCPI010022376.1:0-39766 GCA_023213315.1 Euborellia annulipes | reverse complement strand
GCCCAACCCGTGGGCCGCGGGCTGATTGAAACTGGGCCGGGGATGTTTAAGGAAAGATAAAAATTATATATATACAGGGTGTTTCAAAAAGGACTTTAAAACTTTAAAAATTCATATTCATTTATACAGAGGATCTAGAGAGGTGATTGTAGTGTCAATTTGTAGAGAAACACATTAAGTTTTCAAGAATTAAAGTTAGCTTCTTTGAATAAATTTATATGATTTTGACATTTCAAACTAAAACACAGAGCCAGCATGCTCGGGTCCAGTGAAGACAGCCTTCTTTAACGGAAAACTAGGTGAGTTAAAACTTATTGTGTTTCTCTACAATTGACACTACAATCACCTCTCTAGGTTCTCTGTGTAAATTTATATGAATTTTCAAAGTTTTTTTAAGTCCTTTTTGAAACACCCTGTATATTGTGAGTCTAAGCGTTTTTTTTTTTACGGAAAAAGTGGGCCGCACATCAAAAAAGGTTGAAAACCGCTGCGTAGAGAAAAAATGTTTATTTTTACTTTTTTCTTAATGGGAAAATGTAAAAAATAAATATAGATAATCAATTTTACTTTCTCGTACCCTATATATGAAATATATAGAGAGAGAAAGTATTGCGATCATGTCAAAAATTCGATGTCGAGATTTTGATGGATATACATGTTTTGAGGTCCCCTGAGTCCAAAAAAGTGGGTCCCGCAAATTGGTCTGTGTGTGTGTGTCTGTGTGTGTGTGTGTGTGTGTGTGTGTGTGGACAGATTTTTAGCATGAAGGAGTTGAGCTAGCGGATTGAAATTTTATATTTAACTTAGGTACCTTTGAAGAATCTCAAAATAAGCTTTTGAACAAAATCGGCCAAAAAGTACTAGTACTTTACTGATGTACTTTTTCAGTTTTTTTTCGATTTTCTCAAAATTCCTCCAAGGATTTTTTTTTAAAATTCATAAATGAACTATTTTTAGATGCTCTTTAAAATGTATATTCTCATTTTGCCGTTGAAATCTTCTGAAGACCACTTTACTCTTGTTCTTCATAGGAAAGATAGAAATGGTTGCCATGGTAACGGAATTTAAATCTTTTTCTTTTTATGAGATTAAAAATCAATTATTATTTAAATTCCCATTTTTTTAAAATTTATTTGTGTCTTTAATTGTTTCAAAGAATACATATATGTCTCTCTCTCTCTCTCACACTTGCAAACATTATCGTCTCTCTCTACTCTTTTTAAATTCCCTTTCCACCTTATCTTCGCATAGGAACAATGTTAATTTCCTATAGGGATTTGTATGTTAATTTCGATTCAAAAGGGGGTCCCCTTTAGAACTTTTTAGGCATTTAAAATTTTTTTTCCAATTCTTATGAAATTTTGTATTTATTTACGATTCTATATTGTGTATAAAATGTCCAAATATGAGATTAAAATTTTGAAAAATAACCATATTTGAAGCAGTCAACATTTAAAATGCAAGTTTGAAACTAAGGTGCTATCGGAAACTAAATATATCTCGACACAAAAAAAATCTGGTGTGACCAGTATGGTGCACAACTTTCTCTTACGGAAGGGTAAGAGAAAGTTGTGTGCTGTGCGCCAGTCACACCAGATTTTTTACTTTCTTTTACCATATATATGAAATATATAGAAAGAAAGTATTGCGATCATGTCAAAAATTGGATGTCAAGATTTTGATGAATATACACGTTTTGAGGTCTTCCGAGTTCCAAAAAAGTGGGTCCTGCAAATCGGTCTGTCTGGCTGTCTGTGTATCTGTCAGTCTGTCCGTGAACAAAATATCTTAAGAACGAAAAGAGCTAGGAGGTTGAAATTTTATATTTGAGTTAGGCACCCCCTCCCCCATGGTCTGAAAATAATATTTTGAACAAAATCGGCCAAAAAGTACTAGTACTTTACTGATGTACCTTTTTCAGTTTTTTTTTTTTTTCGATTTTCTCAAAATCGTCGGAGCGAATTTTGATTAAAATTCATAAATAAACTATTTTTTAGATGCTCTTTAAAAAAATATCAGTGAAATTTTTTGTGAAAATTGTTTGAAGTACACTTTACTGATGTGGAAATATTCGTTGCTCAGAAACATCTATGAATCGCGTGGTCAAGTTTGTAACTTACGAGTAGGTGCTAAGGGCAACTAATATTATCTCAACTCAAAAAATCTGGTATGACAAGCACAGTATACAACTTTCTCTTGCCGAAGAGTAAGAGAAAGTTGTGTGCTGTGTGACCAGTCACACCAGATTTTTTTACATTCCATTTTAACTTCATGTGTTTATTTTATTTTATATAACTTTTCATAATAATTTACATCTCTAAATAAATTTTACTATTATTCAAATTATTTTGTTTCTATTGTTATTATTACGAGAGCAAATATCAGTGAAAATATTTTCAATAGATAATATTAATTTTCCATTTATAAATATTTTAAAATTTTCTCTTTATTGAGGATGAATTTCATTTCCAAATGTTTTTTTTTATATTTAATCCAATTTCCAATAAAAAAAAATTATTACAATTTTTTTTATCAATTTTATATTTTAAACTTCTCTTTCTATTTGAATTTGAGTTTCAATTAATTAATATTTACTAGTAAAAGGGCTGTATTATGAACCTGCGTTAAACAGTAGGCCTAAATAGGCTACTGTAAAATCATAAATTTTTTTTCAAAGTTTTTTTTTTTTTTAAAAAAAACATTCACACTTTTTTCTCATTCACACTCACATTCACACACACATTTATACAGTCTTTTCGGCAACTAAGGCCATATAAGACTTTAGACGATAACCGTTGTAGAGAATATATCTATTGTGGGGCCAGGCATTTCTATTTAAGCCATCTGGTATCCAAATGGCTTAAATAAAATCATCGGACTGCCTGGGTCCGAACCCGCGACGTTTGGTATAGGAGAGAGGCACGCTACCTACTACGCCAAACCGGGGGCCTTTCAAAGTTAATTAAGACGCTTTCGAGAAAGAATTTGGATCCTAAATTAACTATATTGTAATTGAATTATTAGCGGGGGGAGCCCTTTGGTCGAAAAAATATTAATATTATGATTTTAATCATACAAAATATCTTCTAGTTTGATTGGAAATATATTCTGTTTTAATTTCTTCGCGAGCTCTTTATATCTTGAAATTTCTTTGCTACAATCCTGTGGTAGTACACTGTAAAAAAAAATATGAATTTTCATTCATATCTCATAAACTTTGGTGGTTTAATTTTAATAGACCAGGATATGAGCTAAAATTAATATACAAGTATATGAATAAGTATCGCTTTAAAAAAAATATGAATTTTCCTTCTTTTTTCACATACTTTCGTAGTTTAATTTTAATACACCCAGGATGTGAAATAAAATTAATATAAAAGTTTATGAACAAATTACCAACTTTTAAACTTATCTTTTTCTTTGTGTGCCGCCAAATTTTGAAATCGTTAAAAGTGCACCGCGACAAGTTGAGAATCACTGGTCTAAACGTTCTCAAATAACTCGACTACCTCAAGGAATTTTTATTAATATTATTTTATAATTATTTTAAGGAAACTTGAAATTATTCTATTAAAATTTATTTCACAAATCTAAATTTATTAAATTCTGGTTTGAAATTCGCGCTCTAAGCTATTTAAATATTTATGAAGTATATTAAAATCATACTAATTAAATAATTTTTATAAAGTAATTCAACTAAATAGCTATAGAAATTAAAATTAAAATTAACAATTTCACCAAAATAATTAATTTTAAAATATACAAGAAATTGGTTAGGTTGGCACCAGGTTGGCACCAAATTCTGTTTTTGAAGTAGCTGATTTAACGCATAGACATAGATAATTGAAAGTGTATTATTATTTAAAATGAAATATAAATATTTAATCAATATATTGAAATAGGAACATTTTACTAACAAAATCGTAAGTATTGAATTTGAATTTTTTCATTGAAATTTTTTTTTTCTCAATTTCAAATAATTTATTGTTTGTCATTTTTCAGGTGAGGTTAGTTTATACTCCAGCCAGGGAATAAACTCCAAACTGCAATGAAAATGTAACTCTTTATTTCTTCTCAAAGAAGATGAAAATCGACATATTTTTTTGTATTAAATAATTAAAATGATTTGTATTTGTGATAAATTTACTTGGAAATGTATAAAAATTTATTTTTTGATACAAATTTATTATTTTAATACTTTAATTTGTTTTATTATTTAGTAAAATTGTATATTTTAATATAATATAATTTTTTTTTAATAAATAAAAAATAAAATAAATAAAAAAAACTATTATTTCACCTAGACCACTCACTTTCCCTCAAAACTATAAACTCGTAAGGACTTTAATTTTTTGTTTATTAAAGCTTTTGTGGTTTGAAATATTATTATTAGGAGAATTTTTAATTATAGACCACATATTTGTATTAAATATTTATTAAAAATATATATATATTTGTACAGTATTTATATATTTTTAATAAATATTTAATACAAATATGTGGTCTATAATTAAAAGTTCTCCTACTTTCATTTTTCACAAAAAAGTATATTATTTCTCATAAACCCGTAATTTAAATTTCATATACCAAAAATGAATTTATTCATATACCCGAAAATGAATTTTTTCATATACCCGAATATGAAAGTTCATTTTTGGTATATGACCTTTCTCATATACCCAAAATGAATATTCATAAACAGTTTGTGTAACAGACTTCCTACACATGTGTATGAATATGGCTCGAAAATTTTTAACAGTGTACTTTGCTGAAGCGCCTGAGTGAAAGTAGATCACTACTGCCTCAATTTACGAGTGCTATAATTTATAGATGTTTATAGTTGTTTTTGTAAAAAACTATCAAATGTTTTCTTGATTCGCTTCCGAACTTAAATAACATTACAATCACATATTTGTTCAAAAGTTTTTTGTGGAATATTTTTTTTTACCCGATATTTTTACTATTTTAGTTCATAGGCCTATTTATTAAATATTGAATAGGGAAGAGGATGCAGTCAATAATTGAGTCTTTATTTAATAATTAAATACAGTACTCTTTTTATTAGGAACGTTTTGGATGGGAGTAAAAATTTGAATATGCTCTTTGAAGGCTGAAGATGGCAGGGTTGATCCCAGCCGAAATGTTCCGAATAAAGAGTGCTTAATTATTAAATAGAGGCTCAATTATTGGCTGCATCCCATTCCCTCAAATAAAATTAAATAAATTTGAACACTCAGAACAGCAAGCGTTCAGGATTCTCAGGACCCCAAATGCACTACCTTGGAAAATGAAACGATCTCTACTCCAAGGGGCAAAAGCTAATGGGAGTAAATGAATTTTCTAAATTTATAATTTTAAATTTTTTTTCTAATCCAAGAAAAAAATTATTTCAAATACTCCAATCAAATTTTATTAATTAATTTACTAAGAAAGTTTATATTAATTCTAAATTAGAGGAGTTGGCGAGAGTAATTGATATTCTGGAGATTAATATCCAAAAAGTTTGGGATAAAATGTTTATGTTTATAAATTATCTAAGGATCAGTTCAAAGTATACCCAATAAGGATTAAAGTTTTACTTGCCACTTAAACTTTCTAAGGATATATAATAGTCTTTAAATTATCAAGTTACAGAGTTAAAATATTTCTTTCTAAATTGTGGAATAAATTTAACTGTTTATAGCCGCTTTTGAAAAGATGGGATACACTAGAGTCCCAGGGTGGGGGGGGGGGTCTTTGAGGGACAAAAAAAATAATATTATGATTTTAATCTTACAAAAGTCCTAAAAGCTAATTTAAATTGCCTCTTCGATTCTTCTACACTAAAAATTTCGGTCCTTCCTAAGGAAGATAAAGTCGAAATATATTTTGAATAAACTTATATAAAGTAGACTCAAAGCTGGAGGAGTTAATCTAAATAAATTGGCCTGAATATCATCTCCAGATTTTTATTTACCTACATCCTTCTCAATGATATCCACCAGGGCCCAGAAGTAAAACTTGTTACCAGGCCCTGAGGATGAGTTCGATTAGCTCTCGAAACGTCGGTAACAAAAAATAGTTTTTTATTTTTTCACCTAGCTGCTTTTACCTGGAAAGCTCCCGCCTATTCTTCTATTTAAATATATACACCTATTCTAATCAATAAATCTTATAACCTAGTGTTTTTAGTTAAATTTATTTTTTTTTTATATATATCTAAGGCCTACTGTTGATAGTACTGTACATGTGTACATATATATATATATATTTCAACTCGAATTTTCCTAATTTATAACCAATTTTCACTTTCTTTTTAATCAATTATCATTTCCAAGTAAAAATGTCCGAGTTTTAACTTGAAATATGTAAATTAGTCTTTTTAGTGAGCTCGGTTCTCAGGAGTACTCCTGTTACTTTCCAATGTCATAAATAATGTAAATTTAAATACATATACATTTAAATACTATATGATTTGATTTTTAAATCCTTCTAAAAATAAAAATCTGGTGTGACTGGCGCACAGCACACAACTTTCTCTTACCTTCGATAATCGAAAGTTGTGTACTGTGCTTGTCACACCAGATTTTTGTGTCGACATGTATTTAGTTTCCGACAGTAGGGTACAATTGAATTCAAGATGTAAAATTTATAAGTATGGGAAAATATTTATATTTTGATACCATGGCAACCATTTCTCCTATCTTTTCTATGGAGTACAAGAGTAAAGTGGTCTTCAGAAGATTTCAATCACAAAATGAGAATATACATTTTATAGAGAATCTAAAAAATAATTGATTTTTGAATTTAAAAAAAAATCGTTGGAGCAAATTTTGAGAAAATCGAAAAAAACTGAAAAAGTGAATCAGTAAAGTGCTAGTACTTTTTGGTCGATTTTGTTCAAAAGCTTCGTGTCACGTCCCATGGGGGTGCCTAACTTAAATATAAAATTTCAACCTCCTGGCTCTTTTCGTTCTTGAGATATTTTGTTCACAGACACACAGACACACACACACACACACACCACAGACAGACCATGTCGCGAAAACCACTTTTTTGGATTCAGGGGACCTCAAAACGTGAAGATCCATCAAAATCTCGACATCGAATTTTTGACATGAAATCAATACTTTCTCTCTATATATATATTACATATATACATAGGTAAGAGAAAGTAAAAATGAAGATTATCTCTTTTTGTATTGGAAGGCCATTGTTTGATTGACTGGCATTATTTAGAATCGAATGAGTTGTGGCGAGAAAGAGCTCTTGTGTTTTTTAAAAGTTTTTTTTTTTCTATGCTGATGAGCCCTTTATTATTTTTATGGCGTTTTTCATTGTGAATAGGCCTACATGAATGAATTTTGCTTTTTGTTTACCTATAGAACGCGGGGTCTAATTATTTATAATTAAGTTTTTTTGTTTTTAATTAATTTTGACCTTGAGATCGGGCTGAAATATCCATTGAAATTTTGTATAACTGGAAACAGATGAACTTTAAAAAAAAGAATTTTTTTCATTCTTTTGTTCTCAATTTTTCTTAATCTATTGCGATCTTTTGCATAAGAAATTAAAGTGCTTGTCATGACCACGCTAAAAAGATGTTGACTATTTCCAAAATGAACTGTGATCATCAATATAATCAAATATATTGGAAAAGGGTTCTAGCCCTATAATTAGAGCATCTATTTAAAAGTTCGGGACGTTTCTTTGCCTTCTTCAGCATTCTTTACTAAACCATAACTTAGAAGAATATTTTTTTATATACGACGGTCGTATATAAATTTTAAAATTCGCTAATGTCCTTCTGTCTGTCTGTTATGCTCTTTTTGAGAAACTTCCAGTTGGAATTTCGAAATGAGATTTTGCACCCTTAAAGAGGATGTTATGGAGAGTACATGAAAAATAATGGGGTCCTCAAATTCTCATTTTAGAAGGCTCAGAAAATTGTTCTTGAAAATTTTCTCATTGTTGTAGGCGTATAATTCTTTACTCTGATCTCTTGGATCAGATTCTGTAGGAATTATAAAAGGAAATGGTAAAAAAGACTAACAATAAGATAGGGAAGAACTGGTGAGGGTCCGCTGCAGGCCGGCAAGTGTCAGTTGGAGGAGGGCCCAGGAGGCGGGGAGGCGGGGGGGGGGGGGCATTGATTTAAAATTCATAGTCAATTTTAAACATTATATTGATTGTAATATAATTACAAATTGATTGTAATTATAATAGATATAATGCGGGATTTTTTAATTAAATAAAAATATTTAATGTAAACAAACCCTCAAGGATTCACTGGATTGGAATATTCCATCCCACCACAATAGCCCTCTGGCAGCTCTACGAAGAGAGGGAGGGAGTTGCTGTAACAGCCCGTCCTGTGGAAGGGACGTAAAGAAGGTTCCCTCTCAGCGATGTATTCTTCGAAAGGAGTAGGCTACACGCCGGTGTGGGAGTCCCTCCTCAAACTAGGACATCCTCCCTAGCATAGAAGAGGTTGCATAAAAGGAACCGAATGGAACCAGAAATAAGGATAGCTAAAACAGGCGCAGGAGGAAGACTTAGAGATAGGAAATAAAGTAAATTCACGGGGTGACGGTAGAGGCCGGTTTGGTTTGAGGTGTGTCTTCGTGCACAAAAGCACTTCGGGTAAATAAACGGGGATCACGATAGGAATTTCAAATAATAATAATAATAATAAGATAGAAGATTTCAGGTAGTTTTTATAAATAGAGGCTCCTCCGACTGCAGCCAAAACCCCTAAAAAAAATACAGGCTCCCATTATTAACATTTTCTACAACCTTTTTCCACTATATTTAATTGATGATTAACGAAATAATAACTAAACCAATAATTATAATTATTTATTGATTATCGAGGATGGTCTTCATCGGACTAATTTTTATTTATTAAACTGGTTAACTGAAAATTCTTTACTTATTATAACAAATTGTTTTTGTTTTCAGAGCCAGACGTTAGTGGTGCTTTCCTCTACAGTAGAGGATGCCTCAGCACGATTTTTATGCCAAACTAAAGATCGGGGAGGCGGTGGCAATGCCAGACAATTGAGTCTTCCGGGACGTCTAGTGCTCACACCACCCCCACCTGGGCCAGGACTCGTATCCCCCAGGATTCATGCCGTTCTACAGGGCGCCGTCGAGACACGGGTCGGCGAACCCGTCGAACTCCTCTGCGCCGCACAGGTAATCTACATTCTACCATTAGTTCATTACTCTTCAGAATGATTTATATCTTTAAATGTTTCTATAATTTACTGAATCTATTGGGATCTATGGGAGAGGCGTGGCTTCACCTGGTGGCAAAAAATGAACTAGCGATTGTAGGATTGAATGGCTTGAGCTGATACGCAAGTACTCGTGTTTTATGAGACAAAAAGTTTAATTAAAAATAAAAAATGGGAGATCACGATACAGGAAATTTGTAAGTTTTCATTTTTGCCACACTTACTAATAGAAATTTTATATATAGGCTAGTACAAATATTATTAACGATCCTGGTCACTCTATAACAGTGAGTTCAATATGTGATGACGGACCAAATTCTAGCTTTCTGGTGGCGAAGCCCTACACGGAGGGTAGGCGGCAAAAGGAAAAAGGCAATGTTCTACACGATAATAAAAACATAATTTCATGGAGAAGGGAAATAGGTACCAAAATAGAGAAAATCATATAACTTACATAGTCTTTTGATTTACAATCTTTTTGTCGGTCATGAACCAAGAGAATCGCCAGAATTTTTCAACCTGTAAATTCAAAAAGATTGAAAAACACAGCTCTACTAATATAAGACTGGAAAATTTCGTTTCAAAATTCCAACGGGAAGTTGGTCAGAGCGTGACAGACGGATGGACCGACAGGCCCTCCTCTAATATAATATAGATCATCCTCGAAAATATAGTTCATATTGTTCATGTTTTTTATAAGAAAAAATCGAAATCGAATCCAAAAAATGTATTATTATTAGTTAATTAATATTATATTATCAATATTGTTTTTTAGCTTAAGTCATTGCTAAGCCCCCGAAATCGAGGGCTTAAATATTTGGGGGTTAAGTATGAAATTTAACAAACTTTCATTGTCATCCGTTGCTAACCACGCTCGTTGCTAAGATAACACGTTCTCTGATTGAAAATAAAATCATGTTTCAAGACCCAAATGGCGTGAATAAAGATGCCAGGACCCCCAATATATATTTATTAATAAATAACAGTATCGTTTAAGTCTTATAATATTAAATCACAAATAAATCAGCAGAATATCACTAAAATTTACAACGTTGCCATGTTGCTGATACTTTATTTTAAGTTATACTTAAATTGTGCGGTGCGATTGGGCATAAATGTTTCTATAATTTACTGAATCTATAGGTTTAAATCGATATAATTAAAAAATTAGTTACTGCCTCCGTTCAATCTCATTCTGAGTCTATAATCAGTATTGTAATAATTAATTTTAGAGCGAAACTTTGTCTCATTTTCATGGGATAAATTATATCTACAGGGAATTTGAAAATCTGCCCTTTTCATGCCTGATTAATTTATTATTAGTAAAAGGAAGGCTTTTCATTAGAAATTTTTAGACTCACTTTAAAAAAAAAAATAAATATTTTATATTTTCTTTTCGTTGATCTAATAATAAGAACGGGTTAAATCAGATATTTGTAAAATTTTAACTTTTCGGTTACTAGTCCTTAGTTTTTTTTTTTTTTTTTTTTAAACCCTTTTCGGCTACAGAGGCCATTTAGGGGTTATTTATTTATTATAAATTTTTAATATACAATGTACCGATGGCTACCGGGGGGCGTTCCACACGCTGATTGCTCGGGGTCACCAATCCCGAACTTTCGCAGTGCTTAGCATCACTTAACTTCAACGATTGTGGTGACGCTTGATCTTCTCCGTTGCCAGGCCCCCGGCCCGTCCTTAGTGTTCTCCTGATATCATAAATAAAGTCCTTATCGATTGTTTAGTGCTAGTGTGAATATATTCTTAATAGACACTTTAAGGCGACAACTACAAATAAATAGAATTTTTTTTTTTTTTGGTGAAACCTCCTGCTCCTTTTCTGCAAAGTGTAAACATCTCTCGTCTCAGACTATACCAAAAATAAAATTCCCTTTCTGGATTTTTTGATCAATAACGTTAAACCAAGATAAAGAGGGGTTCTTTAATATGAATGTTTATGATATATTTTTATGGACCAAGATGGGAACAATATACGTAAATTCAATCCTATCTAGAATTAGGATATTTAGATTATTTTTTATATAATATAAAAAAAAATTATTAAAATAAAATTGATTCTTTAACAAAACAAAAACATCGGAGATTGCCTTTTTTTACGCAAAATTTATATATGTATAAGCGAAGTTTTATTGAATACATATTTTTATTTTAGTTTATTTAAAAAAAATTCAATTACTAATAAGTTTCATTTGATAACTACAGTATATTATGTGTGTATATGTATTCAAATAAAGAAAATATAGCATAGGTCCAAAAATGTTTCGTTTTCCTGCTAGCAGCCATTTTTTTTTCACTAAATTGTTTTATCTCTAGAATGTTTTGACTTTTTATGCTGAAATTTGGCATGGTACTCACTGAGGTAAAAAAATACTCAACCTTATCTTACGACATTTTTCAAAATGGCGCCCATTTGAATTTATTTCAATATAAACATTTCAAATGGGCTTCATTTTGAAAAAATTTTGAAAAATGTCATAAGATAAGATTGAGTATTTTTTTAACACTATTCCTTTACCTCAGTAAGTACCATGCCAAATTTCAGCATAATTAGTCAAACCATTCTGGAGATAAAAATAAAATAAAGATTTTTAAAATCTTTTATTTAAATTGAACTAAAAGAGGACAATAAAAAGAAATAATTTAATTGTTCTTGTTAAAATTTTTTAATATTTGACTTAAAATAAAGTGGGGCGCTTCGAGATTCCGAGGCTCGCGCCCCACGCTTTTTATTTTAAGTCATAAATATTAAAAAATTTTAACAAGATAAATTATTTCTTTATTATTTCTCTTTTTTAGTTCAATTTAAATAAAACATTTTAAAATCTTTTTTTATTTTATTTTTATTTTAAGCTTTTTAGTCTTTTAGTCTTATCAAAAATCATCAATAGTAAAGTACCACATTAGTTTCCTGTATTGATTTGGTTCAATTGAAAAATTATTCATTATCATAAAAAAATGACTCGTAAATATCAAAATTCAAAACTAAGTTATTAGGCCTTATTTATGAGGCTTCAAATAAAGTACCCATTAGTTTGGTCTATTTTGATCAAAACCACCATATAGTCGTCATCAAAAATGACTCTTAAGTATTACATTTCACACCTCTAGCCCATCGGGAAGTCTTTGAAATTACATTAATTTCGAGGGGCTTCAAATAAAGTACCACATTAGTTTGGTCTATTTTGATCAAAACCACCATATAGTGGCGTCATCAAAAATGACTCTTAAGTATTACATTTCACACCTCTAGCCCATCGGGAAGTCTTTTGAAATTACATTAATTTGCGAAGGGTTTCAAATAAAGTACCACATTAGTTTGGTCTATTTTGATCAAAACCACCATATAGTGGCGTCATCAAAAATGACTCTTAAGTATTACATTTCACACCTCTAGCCCATCGGGAAGTCTTTTGAAATTACATTAATTTGCGAGGGCTTCAAATAAAGTACCACATTAGTTTGGTCTATTTTGATCAAAACCACCATATAGTGGCGTCATCAAAAATGACTCTTAAGTATTACATTTCACACCTCTAGCCCATCGGGAAGTCTTTTAAATTACATTAATTTGCGAGGGCTTCAAATAAAGTACCACATTAGTTTGGTCTATTTTGATCAAAACCACCATATAGTGGCGTCATCAAAAATGACTCTTAAGTATTACATTTCACACCTCTAGCCCATCGGGAAGTCTTTTGAAATTACATTAATTCGCGAAGGGTTTCAAATAAAGTACCACATTAGTTTGGTCTATTTTGATCAAAACCACCATATAGTGGCGTCATCAAAAATGACTCTTAAGTATTACATTTCACACCTCTAGCCCATCGGGAAGTCTTTTGAAATTACATTAATTCACAAAGGGTTTCAAATAAAGTACCACATTAGTTTGGTCCATTTTGGTAAAACCAAACTCACAATTTGCGTCATCAAAAATGACTCTTAAATATCAAATTTCACACCTCTAGCTCATCGGGAAGTGTCCTTAACAAAGCCATAAAGTTGGTGACCTTGAAAGAGTAAGTTAAATAAAAGCATTTAATTAATATAATTAAAAATTTAATGAAAAAAAAGACAAAATGGCGGCTAGCGAGAAAACGAAGCATTTTTGTTCCTATCCTATAAGGAAGTTTTTTCTTTATTTGAATATAAGAAAAACACTCCAGAAGTTTGGAGACCTATTTGAGTAACACCCTATTTATTAAAATTTTTTATAATGTAAGATTTATTTTTAATACTGACTTGTGAGCCATAGATATCTGAGGTTCGCATCAGTTACATGCGATCTTTAACTAAGGGTCTGGAGTTCGTTTCCCGTCTCAAGCGACAAAAATCTATTTAAATTGAATTAAAACAAATAGGTACTGAGTTTAAACAGCCTAAAAGCCCAAAAAAAAAGTTTTGACTATGACCATCTCACCTCTCTACCTATATTTTAAATATAATAATAGGGTAGAGAAGTCTAAGAATAAAAAAACAAGATAAAATTTCTTATGATCAGCAAAATTTCTTAAATTTCCTATTTATAATATTATATGATAATTATCAGTCTTAAAAATTTTATGATCGAATTTTATTTATTTTAGTGAAAGAAAAAAATTCGAATATCTTATCTAAGGTTTAATGGCTAGTTGCTTATCGTATCATTTGCTTATAAAATAGCCGTATAAAATTTTTTTAAGTTTCGATTTACATTTTTTGTTGAGATTTTGATTTTATTATTTTTTTTTTCTCGTTTATAGATAACGCACGTATGTTGTCCTTATCACTGGTGTATGTGTAAGCGCGTTGGCTGTTTTTTTTTTCGAAACTAAACTTTACCAATTTTCTATATATATATATATATATGCTTGAAATAATAAAATGTACTGATAAAGATTATATCTCGGAATTGTTGAAGCAGTAAGAGAGAGGAAAAATTCAATTCTCTATTTAATTAATACAGAAAAAACGGTCAGAACGAATGCAGTCAACTGGAAAAATAATTAACTAAATGAGATTTAAAAAAAATTTATATAGAATATTTTTCAAATATTACATATTTTTTTTTTGAGAGGAAAAAAAAGTTATTGCAGATTTCTATAACCATAAAAGTTCTAAAAGGGTTAAAGGTGAAGAAGTGGTGATAAATTTTGAAGGGGTTTCGAAAAAAAAATTAAATATTTATATACTCCTTTCGGCTAGCATTCTAAAGCTTATTTTGTTTGCTTGCTTTTTGCAATAAACCTTATAAATTTATTGATAACGAAATGGTATTGAATGGACAAACTCTGAATGTGATAAGGCAACTATTTTTTTTTTTTTTAATTTGTTTATGATCTTTTTTCGGCATCTAAGACCATTTAGACCCCATCTCTATTTATTTCAAATGATTGGTAGCCAATTCAAATTAAATAAATTTTTCTCGTTTGGGACGGGAAACTAGCCCGGGAGTCCCCAGCCATGAAAAGGTAATGTCTTCTCTCTGATCCACTGGACCCGCGCCCTAAATTATTTTAAAATATTTATATTAGACCGAAACTCCTCCTCAACCACGCTGATATTTATATTATCTTAAAATTATAGAAAGTGAATTTATTTGTAGATAGGCAACTAACATTATTTTTAAATGCTTTTTCAAAATCATCAATTTTTAGTCAATTTTCAAGATAGTTCCCAATCAGTTAGAGATCTGAAATATGATATTTATGGGTAATTTTTGCTGACATGTATTAAAATTAGATCAAAATATACCAAACTAATGTGGTACATTATTTAAAGCCCTACGCGTAATAGTCAATTTTCAAAGGACTCCCTGATTCGCTAGAGGCCTGAAACATCGTATTCTGAGTAATTTCAGATGACAAGACATTACATTAAAATTAGATCAAAATAGACCAATTTAATGTGGTACTTTATTTGAAGCTCAACGCGCATTAGTCAATTTTCAAAAGACCTCCCGATGATCTAGAGATCTGAAATTTCATATTAATGAGTCATTTTCCTCTTCTTATTGTCTCTAATTAACAAAACTTAAAAAATTAAAATAAAAAATACAGTATAATAAAAAGAAATTTGGAGAAATTGAACTAAAAAGGGAAAAATAATTTCATTTTTGTTGTTAAAATTGTTGAGTATTTATGACTTAAAATAAAAGGAGCTCAAGGATTTGTCTATTCTTAGACCCTCGGAACGCCCCACGCTTTTATTTTAAGTCAAAAATATTCAATAATTTTAACAACAAAATAGAAATTATTTCTCTCTTTTTAGTTCAATTTTAATTAAAGCATTTAAAAAAAAAATTTGTATTACTATTTTTTTTGTTTTGATTATTGTCCTATTTAATTAATCATATAAATTCAAAGCTGGTGAAAATATGGTACATCTGTTTTATCTCCTGGATATTTAAAATTTAAACCTTGCGACTTGTTTAATTAATAACATAAAGCCAATAGAGATTTAAAAGTTGAAAAAATAATTCTTGTAATGAGATATTCTATTGAGACACTCACTTCCTTCATAGTTTTTTAATTTCATTCTTAACCATAAATAAATTTTCCTAATTTTTTTTTTTTTTTTTTAAGATGACATTAAAACTTCTTTGCTATATATTCAACACCGTTAACAAGTTATTCATTTAAGTAAAAAAAATTTAGATCTAAAAAACAAAGGAAAAGTCATATAAAAATCTTTATTACTTTCTTATTAAAAAAAAATCATAAAACTTGTAGATTTGAATATTTTATAAAGTTTTCATGATTGAATTTTTAACAAATTTTATTCATTATAATTCAGAGAATAAGTGTATTATTGTAGGAAAAATTAAAAATCTTACCTTCGGTAAGAGAAAGTTGTGTTCTGTGCTTGCCACACCAGATTTTTTTTTGTCGAGATATATTTAGTTTCCGCTGATATATTAGAATTCAAGATGTAAAATTTATAAGTGTGGGAAAATATTTATATTTTGTTACCATGACAACCATTTCCCCTATCTTTCCTATTAAGTACAAGAGTAAAGTGGTCTTCAGAAGATTTCAATGGCAAAATGAGAATATACATTTTAAAGAGCATCTAAAAAATAATTGATTTTTGAATTTTAATTAAAAACGTTTTAGCGAATTTTGAGAAAATCGAATAAAACTGAAAAACTACATCAGTAAAGTACTAGTACTCTTTGGCCGATTTTGTTCAAAAGCTTCGTGTTACGTCCGAGGGGGGTACCAAACTTAAATATAAAATTTCAACCTCCTAGCTCTTTTCATTCTTGAGATGTTTTGTTCACTGACAGACAGACCATGTGGCGAAAACTTCTTTTATACATAGGTAAGAGAAAGTAAATAAAAAAATTTACCTGATAATACAAGAAATAATTTGCTGGAACATTTCATTAATGAATTTTGCTCCCGAGCTTCTATATAGATGAATACAAACAACGTTTCTATTCAAATTAGCTGATATTTAGTCCGTTTTTAAGGATCTCTTGACCAAATAATTGAAAAATCCATTAATGAGAGATCGATTTGTTGCCTACCTTCTATGAAAATTCACTCTATGATATTGAATGATTGATTATGGATGAATTGCCGATGAAAGGACCAGTTCAAAAGAGGAACGAATTAAGTAATAACAGGTGTGGCCATAACAAAACCGACTTCTTCCCAAAGTATTTTGTCAAGTATTGAATAAATTCATCAAAACAGATCCTTATGAATTTTCTTATATTTATGACGTTTGTGATTCATTGCTCTAGGTCAAATTTAACATCAATGTTTTAACCATAGCATTCAGGTCGTTATCTAGCGCAACCCGCTGTTGAGCGTAATAGAATTCACGATGTCATATATTTTTACTTTCTCTTACCTTATATATGAAATAAATAAAGAGAAAGTATTGCGATCATGTCAAAAATTCTATGTCGAGATTTTTATGGATATAGGGCCTACACATGTTTTGAGGTCCCCTGAGTCCAAATTGGTCTGTCTATGAACAAAATATGTCAGGAACGAAAAGAGCTAGGAGGTTGAAATTTTATATTTGAGTTAGCCACCCCCTCCCTCCCCCCAAGGGGTGGAAATAAGCTTTTGAACAAAATCGGCCAAAAGGTTCTAGTAGTTTCTAATGTTTTTGGAATTTAGGCTTTCCCAGTTGTTATTAGTAAAAGAATTTGATTTTCAGTAAACTGTGGTTTATTTGTAAAATTTACATTGTTTCCGCCACTCATTCTGTGGCCTTCTTCAGATACAATTCAGCTAAGATTACAAAGAAAACAAGATGACTGCTTTCTCAACTAATTCAATTGAGATTGTCACAGATGTAACAACCTTTGTAATCTAACCAAATCTACCCCGATTTCTCCTCCCTCTATAATCTTACATTACACCCTCCTGATCCCCCCCCTTTATTTTAAAATACAATCTCCTCATATATAAATAAATAAAGTAATCTTAGCTGAATTGTACCTGAAGAAGGCCTCAGAATGAGTGGCCGAAACGTTGAAATTTTCTCAAATAAATCACAGTTAAACCGAAAATCAAATTCTTTTACTAACTTTACTGATGCACTTTTTCAGTTTTTTTTGATTTTCTCAAATTTCGCTTCGACAATTTTGATTAAAATTATTAAATAAACTATTTTTAGATGCTCTTTAAAAAGTATATCAGTGAATTACTAAACAACATCGTCAATGCTCTAAAACATTAAAAAATGTGGAATATATCCTGTTTTTTCAGGGGGGTTGGTTTTTTTTACAGTTGTTGTATAAAACTGTGTATTATACTCGGCGGGATAAAACTCGCCAACTCTGGTGTTGACCTAGGCTGTCCTAACATGGATTGCTGCTCTTTGAGAAGTTTACTCTATCGACACCAGAGGCGCTACTAATCAAGAACGCCTTGAGGTTATGCAATATTTTTCCATGACTGATAGACTATATAAATTTCTATATGATAGGGATCTTTGTATTTTCTTCACATGCGCGTCCAAAAAAAATGTCACTTTTACCACAAATAGATAATCAGATTAAATATTCGGAAAATTAAATGTCTATGATGAAACATTTTTTTTCTATTCAGATTAAAATACTAAAACTTTTTATCTTTAAGCGTGCTTTATATTTTCGTTTTTTTTTTTTTTAATCTCCCTCCAATCAAAAAGCCGGCCTTTATTAATCTTTAACACCTCAAAGTTTGTACTTTTTATAAAACACCTCGCCCTATTTCTTCGATCTCTCCTTTTTACTTTTTTACTTTTTTTTCTTCGCCTCTAATCAAAGTGCCTCCTTTTATGTTTGCATTCGAAATCCCTTTTCTCTCGTACCCTCCTCATTGGAACGTAAAATCGTAAGAGGAAGAGAGGAAGCATGCATGTCTGACTACTCTGTCTATCGAGGCCAATGATTGGTGCATTCGAATCCATCTTTGTCGAAGAGATCCAATCTCTTTGGATATACATACTGGTACATATATCCCTATACATCCCCTCCAGCGTGCATCCGCTAATCGATAGTAATGGGCCAATCTGCCTTTGCATATGCAACCTAATCAGTATTTGCAAGTGCGGGTTTATGTGCAATGCTTTGATTTGATCCAGATCTTTGTTGATTCAAAGGCATCCAAGCGTCATTAAAATGTATTCATGCGATTATTCTAATTTATATATATGTATGTAGTCTCTTTTATGTAAATGTAACATATCGGTATCTTTTATATAGAGGTTTTTTCAATATTAATATATTCAAAATAGAAATTATTCACTTCTATTAGTATTAAAAAAAAAAATATTTGTAATATTTAAAGAAAACTTCAACCTTTGTCAGCTTTTCATAATGTGCGATAAAAATTTTTTACATGAAAACATCATGTACAGAATTGTTGCTGAGGAGACTAGACACAGACAGCTGGGCGCGCTGATTTCTTTAAAAGTTTTCATTTCAATCATTAATTATTTATTTATTTATTACATTTTTCCCCTTACCTCTTTTTGAGGCTTTTGGGGTTCATTAATTATATATTGGGTATCAGGGGCGTATATAGCCCACGGGGCTTGGAGTAGTTGGTAGCGTGTCTACCTTCTATACCGAACGTCGCGGGTTCGGACCCCAGGCAGTCCGATAATTTTATTTAAGGCATTTGGATACCAAATGGCTTAAATAAGAATGCCTGTACATTAATCAATAACGGGTATCGTTTAAAGTCTTAAATGGCCTAAGTTGCCGAAAAGACTGTATGAATGGGAGTGTGAATGAGAAAAAAGTGTGAATGTTTAAAAAAAAAAAAAAAAAAAAAAAACCTAGCTCAATTCCTTCATGCTTTAAATTGAACCCAAACAGACAGACAGACCATGTCGCGAAAACCACTTTTTGGATTCAGGGGACCTCAAAACGTGTATATCCATCAAAATCTCGACATCGAATTTTTGACATGAAACCAATACCGGTACTTTCTCTCTCTATATATTAACATATAGGGCTATAGAGGTAAGAGAAAGTAAAAAGGGAAAAATTCATTAGAAGAAGAACGTAAATGAAAAAAGACTAAATAACCTAAAGAATTGATATTCAAGAAAGAAATATGGTGTAACGAGGAAAATTAATAATTAAACTTTTAAATAATTTTCTTATTTTATCGTCACGCTTTTGCGAAACTCCTTTTTGATCTTAACAAGAAGGAAATTGCATTGGTTCATTAAACATCTTTACACTTAATACACACTTAAATGAGTTTAATGAATTGAAATAAATTTTGCTTCCGTTTTTAATCCGTTTATATATTAAAAACGTTTGCATGTTACCTGATTATACAAATATATAAATGGATTAAAATTTTTAAAAAATACGCTCTTCTTTTTTAATAAATTAACTTTTAAACGTAGTGTTTGTTTATCGTGGAGATTTATTATTTTTTTTTTTTTTAGTAAGGAAAAATGAATTTCCGACAAATATGATGATTGATGGTGAAACAAAACGAAATTTATTAAATATTGGGGGAAAAGAAACAAATGTTTATCAAGGGCTAAATTTAGTTCATCGGAAAATAAAATTATAAATATTATTAGGCCTTTTTGTAATTTATCATATTAATTCTAACAAATGATCGAGTTACTTTGATGTATTAAAAAGAAAAATAAATTATTTTAATTTATAAGCCTAGTCGGGGATTAAATAAAGGTAAAATAAAATTTCAAATTTTATGTGAGTATGAGGGTGGGTTTTTTTGCTTTTTGAAAGGTAGGCAACCTAAATAATAAAGTTATTAATGGATTTTTTTATTAATTTTACCTAGTAGATTCGCGGGTATATGGCCAATATCTATATTTTGTATGAAAAAGTTCGTCGCATAAATAAAAGAAATAAAAAAATCTGGTGTGACTGGCGCACAGCACACAACTTTCTCTTACCCTTCGGTAAGAGAAAGTTGTGCACCGTGCTGGTCACACCAGATTTTTTGTGTCGAGATATATTTAGTTTCCCATAGCACCTTAGTTTCAAACTTGCATTTTAAATGTTGACTGCTTGAAATAAACTATGGTTATTTTTCAAAATTTTAATCTCATATTTGGACATTTTATACACAATATAGAATCGTAAATAAATACAAAATTTCATAAGAATTGGAAAAAAAATTTTTAAATGCGTAAAAAGTTCCAAACACCCCCTTTTGAATCGAAATTAACATACAAATCCCTATAGGAAATTAACATTGTTCCTATGCGAAGATAAGGTGGAAAGGGAATTTAAAAGAGTAGAGAGAGACGATAATGTTTGCAAGTGAGAGAGAGAGAGATATATATGTTTTCCCGGAAACAATTAAAGACAGAAATAAAATTAAAAAAAAATGGGAATTTAAATAATAATTGATTTTTAATCTAATAAAAAGAAAAAGATTTAAATTCGGTTACCATGGCAACCATTTCCCTATGAAGAACAAGAGTAAAGTGGTCTTCAGAAGATTTCAACGGCAAAATGAGAATATACATTTTAAAGAGTATCTAAAAAATAATTGATTTATGAATTTTAAAAAAAAATCCTTGGAGGGAATTTTGAGAAAATCGAAAAAAACTGAAAAAGTACATCAGTAAAGTACTAGTACTTTTTGGCCGATTTTGTTCTAAAGCGTGTTATTTTGAGCGTGTGGGAAGGTACCTAAGTTAAATATAAAATTTCAATCCGGTAGCTCAATTCCTTCATGCTAAAAATCTGTCCACACATACAGACACACGCACGCACACACACACACACACACACATACACACACACACACAGACCAATTTGCGGGACCCACTTTTTTTGGACTCAGGGGACCTCAAAACATGTATATCCATCAAAATCTCGACATCGAATTTTTGACATGATCGCAATACTTTCTCTCCTATATATTTCATATATAGGCTAAGAGAAAGTAAAAATGAAATATTTTAATATATAACCATTTTTTTAATCGAACTTTTGTCTTTGAGGGGTCCGGGACTCAGGTGAAAACGGAAAAATTTAGATAGAAAAAAAAATTAACGAAAATTCGTCTTTGAGAGAGCCGGGTCCCTCGCGGCTCAAGTATATCCGGTATTTTAAAAATATTTTTGTGTAAAAATAAGTTCGAGCCCCCCTTGATATATATTCGCCCCTGACCTAAATGATTCTTTAATGTCCTTTTCGATTTAAAACGTAACATTCATTGCTATATTTAGGTTGTCTAATTCGCAGTAAGCAAAAGCAAATGAATTTATTTAATATTATAATTTGCGAAATTGTTTTTTTGTTGATGGGCCATAGGTCACATAGCTCCTCGTAATCGAACCCAGGATCTTTTTGCCCTAATTTAGATTTGAACTCGAGTTGTCTTCAATTCAGGATTATAAACTTAAATGGTTTATCCTCTCGGCTAATCTGATCTAACACCCTACTGCTAAATTTATTTTTCGTATTCAATAATTTAGAAAAATTAGAATGTAAAGGGAACCCCTGACTCCTAGCACAAGAGGCGAGTGTTCTGGTACGGCCCAGACTTTTATAAAATTAAAAGATTTTTTTCTAACATTTAGGGTATGTCTATATGTTGAAATTGATAAGAAAAAAATATTTTTTAATAATTTCTTTAAAAAAAAAATCGTTCCCTTCTCATTTGGTGGCTTAAAAAAAACAACAGGTATGAGATGAAAAAACTTTTTGCTTTTTATTATAATATATATATTGTGAGCATAAAAGTCTCGGCTTTATTCGAAGCTTTATAAATATTTAATGACTGAATTTCGTTATTCGCTCATTATGCTTAGGAAAATCCTATTGTAAGTCTTCTATGAATTGACTTAATCCCTTCTCCATTATAAAGGCTTATTCTATCACTTTATTACTCCATATTTGGATAAAATAACAATAGTCAGTGGTCGCAAAAATGATGATAAATTCTGATTTTCACCGACATTAAAAACAGAATAAATTTTATTAATAATTACTTATGATCATTTCAGTGACAAGAAAATTCTTTAAATAAATAAATATATTAAAAGTTAGGTGTGCCATTTTAAGAGGTGGCTAAGTAAACAAGATTTAGATAATGTGTAAAATAAAACAGAGTCCATGTGTTGTTTGGGAATAATAATTAGATTTATGAAATCTTACAAACATGAATAAAATTAGAGCAGAGGTAAAGATCTTGCCTCATAATCAGCGGTTCTTTATTTGACCGGAGAGATGAAATTTATTTAAATTATATGGCAACCAATTATGGAAGGATAAATTAATCATTCTAAACCAGTGTTTTCCAAACTGTGAGGCGCGCCTCCCTAGGGGGGCGCGGACTAGTCTAAGGGGAGGGGCGAATATTGGCCACCAAGATCAATTTTCCAAATGATTGCTAGTTTTATAAATAAAATAATAAAATAATTTAGAAGATTCTGGGACGGAGTTTTTAATTATATTAATAAATATGAATAAATAAAAAAAATATTTTTTAGTATTAAAAATCCTTGTTTTTATATTATTTTATTAAATGTGTGTGTGTGTGGGGGGGGCGTCATATGATTTAACCACTGGCCTAAAGTAAGACTAGTAAAAAAAATTATACTATGTGTAAAACCGAAAGGCGGATCCAGGGAAGGTTTTCAGGGTTTTAATTTTTTTCTGACTAGAAGCTCGCCGAAGGCGATAGCATTGTTAATTATTTTATTTATTAAGATTGGATTAGGGGTAAAAAAATTGAAAAAAATATTTTTTAAATTTATTTTAGCTAATTCGAAGCCAAATAAATAGAAAACATTCAAAAAAATAGCGTTGATTATTATTTTGATTAGGGGGGGATGAAGGGTTGATTGATTATTTAAGAAAGGCCTTGGAATATTCCAAATCACTTGTTGACATTCTTTTCCATCTCTAAATATAGTTAGATTAGAGCAAAAGGTATTTTTTCACTTTTAATAAAAAGGGAATTGTTATTTTCATCTATTTTATTCCTATACAAAGAGAGAGACGAATCTCTCGTTCAGTCGAGTCGAGAGCGTTGCCGGGCGGCAGGCGCGCCGAGCTGCTCTCTTTTTTAATTGTGTTTAAAGTGAATCAAAGTGAATAATTAATATAGTGTAACCCACCCTGACCACTCCGTCAGCCAACACACCCTCTTGAGTGTCTTATTAAAGGTAATTATCATGCATTTTATCGTTGAAAAAAAAAATAATAGAAACAAATTATTTGACTGCGACAAACGTTTCTATTGAATATGAAATTAAATTTTGTATTTCACTAAGGGTAGAGGGTGAATATAAGCTGTTGAAAGGGGGAGGGGGAGTGTAGGTGTCATTGAAAAAAAAATTAGTTTTTTATTTTTTATCTTTTTTTTTTTTTTTTAAACACACTTTTTTCTCATTCACACTCAACACTCACACACACTTCACACAATCTTTTCCGCAACTCAGGCCATATAAGACTTTACACGATAACCGTTATTAATTAATAATATACATATTGGGGGTCCAGGCATTTCAATTTAAGCCATTTGGTATCCGTTTCGGACTGCCAGGGGTCCGAACCCGCGACGTTCGGTATAGAAGGTAGGCACGCTACCAACTACACCAAGCCTGAGAGCATTTTTTTTTATCTTTTCTGAAGTCACCATTATTTACCATTATATTCTTTCTATATGGCCTATATTTTTGTTAATCAAATTTCCTTAATATACTTTTACACCGGGGTGGATTAAGGGTTGAAAATTAAAATAAAATAATTTCAAAATAAAATTAAAATTAAAATAATTATTTATAAATGTATTCAAATTATTTTGAGAGTAATTTCGCGGTGAAGGCTCGCATTTCCTTAAAGGGGGGGGGGAGGGTATGAAGGCATTAACCAGGGGGGGTTAATGCCCCATCCCCTATAATGCACAAAGATATTAATGTTTTTTAATACTTTTACTAAAAAATAAGTGCATTCCGTTTGAGTTAAAATTTATATTCAATATTTAGCAAATAGCATAGTGGGATAGAAACATTTTAATGTCATTCTAAAATTTCTTATTACTGGGGCGGAATTAATTTTTGAAGATTTCGAAACTCTCATAAACAGATAATAATAACACTGGGTAACTTAGGAACCCATCGAATCCCTTGCAGAATTTTGTAGGGATTTTTTTCATTAGGTAGAAAAGTAAGATATGATTAGTCCACTTAGAATTTTACTGGGGTGAGTTACCGCATCTTTTTGTATATAGAACTAATAATCTCAATTCGGATTCGAATTTTTACAAAAATTTCGCCCCTGGAGTTTATTGAAATTTTATTAATACATAATTACACTAGAAATAGTGCAGTTGTATTTTAATCTAGGATTTGAGATGAATAGAGAATGGAGAGACAAAGAGATAGAGAGAGTCTGACAGAGAGGACTTCTGCAGACAACCGTTGAGGCGTAAGCGGCTTAAGGGCCTTATTTGACCCCAAAGACTGATTTGTACCCTGGCTAAGCCATCTATTCATTAATATCTCAAAAGGGTGGAGTTCGGAGCTCTGGTTGTGTTGCGTTTCCCAACACATGGGAGCGGATATCTCGCAGCTCACGGACCATTAAAAATCGTATCGACCAGCTAAAGGCTCGGGCTGTTCAATCGAGAACGTAAATCCCACTCTTCTTTTTTTTTTTTTTTTTTTTTTTTTTGATAAAATATCCATTCACTAGCCACCATCCGACTTCAAATAGCAATTTTTTCATTTTCTTTTAAAGGTTTTGAGTCTATTGGAATTGTGTCAAAATTACTTCAATATTTTTTTTAGAGAGAAAATGTGATGATAAATTCCAAATTATAATATAGCCTATTAATAAATTAAATATGATTTTACTTTCTCGTATTCGAAGTATATAAAGAGAATGTGTGAAAATTTGACCTCGAGATTTTGATGATCCTCGACGTTTAATACCCCCCCTTAAGTAAACAAAAAAAAAAAAAAAAAAAAAAAAAAAAAAAAAACAATTTTGGAATTTTGTGTATCTGTTTGTTGTACATGTGTGAATGTGAACATGATTACTTAAAAACCCAAGTAGCCAGATCAATGAAATTTGGTATGTCCATCTTAGACTAAAATTGTAGATTTGTATCATCCGGAAGTAGTTCTTTAACTAATAAGTTTTTTTTTTTTTTTCAAAAATACTCGAAATAATGGGGAAGTATTTTATTTAATCTAGAATTGGAGATTTAAATTTTTCCAATTATCAACTCATTCATGTATTTGATCCTCGACACATGTTCATTTACTAATTTAATTTGTTTGTGGCCCAATCCGAAAAATCAATTGCGGTTTGTCATATCTTTTAAAACTAAAAAACCAAATTGAAATTTGATATTTTTTATTGATTTCAAAGTTTTAAGGTGTGTCACTCTGATAGAAAATAAATAAAGGAGATGTGAAACGAAAGCAGCCAGGAAGCCTCTATTGAATCTTTTTTAAACACAACGTTTCGGCCAAATTTATTGAGCCATCTTCAGTTGTCTAAGAAAATAGAGTTGTTAATAAATAATTTTGTCCATAAGCGAATGATTCTAAAATTACTAACGTATGATTACAATATATATAAATATGATGTCAATAAGTCTGAAGCAAATTTTGAAATTTGTTTATTCACAGTCACATTCTTCATCACGAAAATAAATAAATTTGACGACATCTAGGAACAATTCTTTAAGGTGCGCGTCTCGGGGTGCTAATTTTGGGAGTTTCAAGGTGCCACAATTTTGAAGCTATCGACCTCAAATTTTTTTTTTTTTTTATTAAAGCTACCAGGGGTGTGCCTATGAAACCGCCTTTTACTTTGAAAAATCCTGGCGGCCAGTTTTGGTACTATACAGTCTAGTTATTGAGTTTGTTTGTTTGGTTTATGTCTGTTCTAAGTTTCGAACTCAAAAAAATTCCAATTTCATACTCCCAACATTTTTTTTCACCACGTCAAACATGTCAACCTTTGTTCCTCAACAAAGTGATTTGCGGACGGCGTTGATTTTTTGCTATCATTTGAAAAAACGGCCGCGGAGTCTCATCGAATGCTTGTAGAAGCTTTTGGCGACTATGCTCTTGGTGAAACACAGTGCAAAGAATGGTTCAAAAAATTCAAGAGGGGAGATTTTGACATTAAGAACGAAGCACGTGGCCGACCGCCCAAAAAAGTTTGATGACACCGATTTGCAAGAATTGTTGAATGAAGATTCAACTCAAACACAACAACAATTGGCAGAACAGTTAAACGTGACTCGGGAAACTATTTCCAAGCGTCTGAAAGCTATGGGGAAGATCCAGAAGATCGGGAAATGGGTTCCACATGAACTGAACGAAAGGCAGCAAGAGAACCGAAAAACCACTTGTGAGATGCTGCTCGCCAGATACAAAAGAAAGTCATTTCTTCATCGAATTGTTACTGGAGATGAAAAATGGATCTTTTTTGAAAATCCTAAGCGTCGAGCATCATGGGTATCTCCAGGTGAGCCATCAACATCGACTCCAAGACCAAATCGATATGGACGAAAGACAATGCTTTGTGTTTGGTGGGATCAGAAGGGAATTATCTATTACGAACTCCTGAAACCTGGCGAAACTGTCAATACGGAACGTTATCAACAGCAAATGGTGAAATTGAACCAGGCTATACGCCAAAGAAGACCAGAATATCAAAAAAGGCAGCACAAAGTCATCTTGTTGCACGACAACGCTCCGTCACACGCTGCAAAACGAACCAAAGAAACCATTGAAACGTTTGGGTGGGAAATTCTCACACATGCGGCTTATTCCCCAGACTTGGCCCCAACGGACTATCACTTGTTTTCATCTTTGGGTCACGCTTTGAGGGAGCAGCAGTTCACAGATTACGAAAATGTTGCCAAATGGCTCGATGAATGGTTTGCCTCGAAAGAAGACGAGTTTTTTGGAGAGGGATTCATAAGCTCCCTGAAAGATGGGAGAATTGTATTGCTAACGAAGGAAATTACTTTGAATAAAATATCTTTTTTCACTTTTATAAAATATGTGTTTATGTGCGCACCTCTAAAGGTCGGTTTCATAGGCACACCCCTGGTATATAAAATATCTACAACTTATAGAAGCCCTTTTTTTGATTTTCTGAAAAAAATAAAATTTTTTTTAGATTAATCGCATTAAATAAAAGATATTTTTAAAAAATTTGCTCTATATCTTATAGATAATTAAATTAGTAATCATTGTGTTAAAAAATAATTAATTTTTTACCCTTAATTAATTAGCTGGAAACTTTCAAATGAAATGGAATAAATCCCTTGTATCCCTATGGGAAAAACTAACGCCATCTTTTGCCGCCTAGAGTAACTCGGTATTCAATCGTCTTCTAACGGCTTTTCGAGTGAAATCTCAAAAGTTTTAATAATCTTAAGCTTTATGTTTTCCCAAAAGAGAAGAGAGAAATAAATAAAAATTTCTATAAACAGAACACACAAAAGTAAATTTCAAAATATGATGATTCTTTTGAAAAAGATTTCTTTTTTTTAAAGATATTATTTGTTAATGAGATAAAATGATGGATGCGTTGATAAAACTAGAATTCCCTTTCATTTCAGGTGAGGGTCTAAAGCCCTAAAGAATATGATAATATAAAAGTAATGTAATTAAACCCTATCGACTGATTTGTCCAACCATTCTTTCATCTCTAAAGTAAAGAAAAATTTTTGAAACCGATGATATTATTAAACTAATATTAATTGAAACGCTCTCTATTGTAATGGAAATGAGAAATTTTTAAGCCTTTTTTTTTAAGTTACTTAAAATAATTATTTCGAAGGGTTTAAAACTTTTAGAAACTAATTAAACAGTGTATAATTATTAAAACTTATATAAATAACGAGAGTTCTAAAATTTTATAATTAAAAAATAGGCAACTATGTTGCAAAACTTTCTTGCTCATCTTAAACAAAGCTAACCGTTGAGAGTTTAAATCACTGAGATGTTAATTAATATGCAGGTAGGCCTAGTTTCATTGTATAAGTCGAGACATTTTTTTTTTTTTTTTTATTAAAAAAAAAAAAAATATATTGAGCGACATATTTAGAAAAAGAATTAAAAAAATAAATCCTTTATAAAGTTAAACGGTTTTTTTTTTTTTTTAAATTTTAAAACACACTTTTTTCCCATTCACATTCATACACGCATACACACAGTCTTTTCGACAACTTAGGCTATTTAAGGCTTTAAACGATACTCGTTATTTGTAAATATATCTATTGGGGGTCCAGGCATTCTTATTTAAGCCATTTGGTATCAAAATGGCTTAAATAAAATCATCCGACTGCCTGAAACCCGAACCCTCGACCTTTGGTATACAAGGCAGTCGCGCTACTAACTACGCCAAGCCCGAGGGCTTAACGTGCTACTAACTACGCCAAGCCCGAGGACTTGAACGGGTTTGAGATAATAACAAATTAATTTGCACGACAAATTAATCGACACGTGAGGAGCGACTAATCAAGAACGCCTTATAGTTATGCAACCCTTTTCCAGGGCTGATATATATGATGTCTATTTGATAGGGGATTTGGATTCGTATATGGGAATATTCATCGTAATGAATGTAATTATTTATATTCCCATATACAGGTAGATTTATTTTTCGATTCTGGAGTAACATTTGACCAGGGATGGACAAAATCCTATGAAAAGGATTAGCGATCCGATTTGCAGATCCGGGTAACTAGAACGATGCGATCCACTAATCCGATCCGGCGATCCGACAGACTCGGGCGATTCGATCCGATTTAGGATCGCTGTTCCGCTAATCCAGATTCTCGATCTGATAATCTGATCCTGTTTCTAATAAAATTGTCGAATTATAAAATTTTTTACTTCAACCGAATTTAATATAAAAAAAATAAAAGTTTTAGGCGTTTGGATGAAAGAAAGTCCCATATCAAAAATAAGCCTTATTGTTAAAACAATCACAAGGATATATTTATTAAAATGTAAAAAGTTTTAAAGTATTCTTTGAAAAGGATCGCAAAAATCCAAGATTGCTAATCCTTCTAAAAATATTTGCGATCCGATTCTTGATCAGAGATCTAAAATGATTTCGATCCAAATCCTACTTCACTTTCAATTTGGATCGATCCAAAAAAAGGATTCAGATTCGAAAATTCTGGATGGGATCAGATCTTCGGATTTAAACCTATTTTCTCAAATTTTCGTTGTGAGTGGTATTGTCAATTTCTCTAATTTTTTGATATACGGTACATATACTGTATAATAATAATATTGATATATAAAAATTATCTCAAATAATCCTAGTCTTTTTTACAATATAATGCGGGAAAGTAAAAGAAAAATATTTAGTAAGAGATAAAGTTCTATCAAAGATCGGAAAGATCTAAGCTAAATTTCATGTTCATTATTATTCAACGTTTTGCATAATTTGAACGATTTATTGGCACGTTTCTTACATCATATCGCCAATAAAAAGTGCATTTTAAAGAGTAATAAAAATTATATTGTTTATCTATATCTTACAAGAAAATTTCTATTTTATATGATAATTTACAAAAGATTAAAATTTTATTTATAAACGGTTATAATCCTCCACAGTCAATATTTTGGTAATTAGTACTAAAAGAAGAAAGTATTTTGATGGTACTTTACTTAGTTTTTTTTTCTATTAAAAAATAGGTATAATCACTTTCTTAATCATTTCATCGGTCTTGAGCTTATTCTTTTACTCTTTTCCATTAAATGTTATAATTTCCCCTGGTTCAGAGAGTAGTGGGGGTGGGGAGGGGGAAGGCAAAGGACATTAAAAGCCCGAAAACAGTTTTATCTCAATTATCTCAGTTCATTTCTTATAGACGTTTAAAAAGCATCCTTTCTGACCCCCGGGCGTCTCTCGTCGCCCGCACAAAAGTCGAGTTAAATTGAAAAATGACTTTTTTAGGCTCCCTTTTAACCTTACTAACAACTTGAAGCGACTCCCTGTTCCTGCGACTTAATTTGTCTATCTACTATATGGTTAACAAAAAAAAAATATAAATTCAATCGAATTGTCATTAACAAAAAGTGTTTATTAAATTCTCAAATCCACTTTCAAGTGTCGTTTTAAATTTAATTAAGAAACTCCATTTTAACTCTTTAATAGAATTTAAGATTGAATTGATAGAAAATCTTTTTTGAAAAAAAAAAAAATAAACCCACAAGAAGAAGAAGAGAAAAATCTAGGATAAAATTTAAATGACGTTCTTTTTATGTCATATTAAATTTTACGATATCATTATTGAGAAAACAAAATAAATCTTTTTTTTTTTTACATTATGCAAATTTTGGCAATTCAATAATGATTATATATAATTTTTATTAAAAAATCTGGTGTAACAGGTCGGACACCACACAGCTTTCTTTTACCTTCGGTAATTGGAAGGTTTGTTCTGTGATTGTCACACCAGATTTTTTAAGTCAACATATTCTGGTCTATTCTCTAAGCAAAAACGTTAACTTTTAACATCTGTAAACAACATTAATTCATCAATGAAGTTATTGGCTGTTTTTCTATAGACAGGAGAAGGAGCAAGTGCAGCCAAAAATTAAAAGCCTCCGATTTAATATATGTTAATTCAATAAGACGTTTCGGGTGAATTTTATTTACCCATCTTCAGTCTCATTGAATTGTATTAAATCGGAGGCTTTTATTTTTTGGCTGCACCTTCTCCTTTTCCTGTCTAACATTACATTAATTCATTTTAACACTTCCATGCCTCAATAGCTATTCTTTAAACAAAAACTTTAAAGCCAAAGCGTTAACATTTAGTAAATAGTGTTAAAAATGCCATGTCTAGGGGGTGCCTTTAATATTTTAACGTCGTGTTTAAAATAAAAATGGCGTCCTTAACCTAAAAAGTAAGGTTATTATTTTGATAGCTTTGAAATAAAAGCAACATGTTAACGTCGCTGTTAAAACTTTGTTTAGAGAATAGCATTTTTTAACGCATATTGTTTTTACAATACTTTTTAACACCCATTTATTTATTTTAAATTTCAACGTGTTTTTAAATAATAGACCTGATAATGAGTTTCCGGCAGTATAGTATAAATTTCAAGAGTAAAGTGTATTTGAAACAATTTTGAGGGCAAAATGGGAATATACATTTTAAAGAGTATCTAAAAAATAAGGGCCCACACAGCACAAAATATTGCAGCAATGTTGCAGAAACATTACGAATCTTGGCAACACTGCAGCGGCAATATTCCAAACTAGCAATATTGCTGTTTGAGCTGCAATATAGCATCAATGTTGCCGCAATATTGTCAACATTGAGCAAGATTGCAATATTCCGTGCTGTGTAGGGGATTTATGAATTTTAATCAAAATTGTTAGAGTGAATTTTAAAAAATTCGAAAAAAAGTTCTTATATGGACCCTAAAAAATACTATTAATTATAGCATTTGAAACAATATTTCATGCTTAACTCAATTTTTGATTTTTGGCGCTTGACACACTAATGCATAACAGGGTCCATATAACTAGTCGAATACGTTATTAATGCATTTTACTATAGAATGAAATTTGCGCTGTTGCTTTCCTTTAAGGGGCTGAATTTAGCCAAAATACTTTCACCCTAAACAAAGCCCTAATCGGAAAGCCTTTCCAGGGGGAGGGGTGATTATAAAGAAAAAATTTATCCTTATTGGAACAATTAAATTTGAATAACCCCCATGTTTATTGTCCTTAAGCCCATTATTACGTAGTCTGGTATTTATTATTATTTAAATTTAACAATTTCTCTCGCATTTTTTAAATAAATAAATAAAAATTATCTCTAATAATTTTACAATGCAATTTGATCATCAATAAAATGCTTGTTTAAATATATAATTAAGCATTATGTTTATGTTTAAATTCAATTCAACATTACGGTATATAAAAAATGGTGATTTAATTAATCAACGTAACTTAATTTAAATAAAGTAACATGGATGAATACCATCATGTTTCCATTCCATTATTCTTAAATAAATAATTAAAGCCAAATAAAACAAAAGAAATCTGGTGTGATAATCGCACAGCACACAACTTTCTCTAACCTTCAGTAATCGAAAGTTGTGTTCTTTGCTTGTCACACCAGATTTCTTTTGTGTCGAGATATATAATATTTAGTTTCCGTCGATATATTAGAATTCAAGATATAATTTTTTTTTTAAATACTCTTTTCGGCTACAGGGGGCAAATTTATTTATTTATTGACAATACATAGTATCGATGGCTACTGGGGGGCGTTATACACGCTGAATGCCCGGGGTCACCAATCCCGAGCTTTCGCCGTGCTTGGCATCACTTAACGGCACCGATTGTGGTGACTGTTGCTCTTCTCGGTTGAGATATAAAATTTATAAACATGGAAAATATTTATATTTTGTTACCATGGCAACCATTTCTCCTATCTTTCCTATGAAGTTCAAGAGTAAAGTGGTCTTCAAACAATTTTGAGAACAAAATGAGAATAGGCCTAGACATTTTAAAAACCATAATAATTGATTTTTGAATTTCAATCAAAATCGTTGGAGAGAATTTTGAGAAAATCGAAAAAAACTGAAAAAGTGCATCAGTAAAGTACTAGTACTCTTTGGTCGATTTTGTTCAAAAGCTTCGTGACACGTGCCAGAGGGGTGCCTAACTTAAATATAAAATTTCAACCTCCTAGCTCTTTTCGTTCTTGAGATATTTTGTTCACAGACACACAGATAGACCATGTTGCGAAAACCACTTTTTTGGATTCAGGGAACCTCAAAACGTGTCGTTCCATCAAAATCTCGACTTTGAATTTTTGACATGAAACTAATACTTTCTCTCTATATATAATATATTAACATATAGAGAGGTAAGAGAAAGTTTGGTGCTGTGCGACCAGTCACACCAGATTTTTTAAAATTAAAATAATTTTTGTTTAAATTCTCCATTTAAATTATTTTCTGAAAAATTAATCCTTTCTATAATAATTGAAATAACTTGGATCTTTGCCAATTGTCAATTAGTATAGGAGGATTCCGTCCCCACCCCACCTCTCCCCCCACTCTCGGAGGCTCTAGCCGAAGGTGGCACGCCATTGGCTATCTATACCTCATAGGGCAGCTGCAATTCGAGTCTACATGCTTAGTCAATGAGAAATCTATCCTTTATATTTAATAGGAAAGTCAGAGAGCTTCAGTAGAGTGGGGACAGTGATCAGTGAAGGACCTCCCGTGTTAATCGCGTTCACCTCATTTGGAACATGGCGTCGCCGGGGGTAGACGCCTCTCAGGTGGGCTCCTGCAAAAAATTCGAGTTTCTTCTAAACTTCAACGACTTTTGAGGTAAATTTTATCTCTCCTCGTTCATTAATACTTGGTTTATTATTTTAAATATTAGAAATATAAATGCCTTGATAAAAAATTAATATTTATTAGTAATTGTGATTTTATAAAAATCTATTCAAATGAATCAGTGTGAGAATAGAACAAAATATTTATTTGTTGAGGTGATCCGAAGCTTGTTTCTAGGCGATAAGTGATTTAATTTTATTAATTTGATAAAATATTTAAAGAGAAATAATAAAATTAGGCTGCATAGAGTAAGTGATTTGGCTCTCTCTCTGCCTGACTCTCTCGCAAGGGGCAAGTCAGGACAAGTTTGTTCAATGTGTTAATAGATAGGCCTTCGTAGCATACATTACAAGCATGCATATAGGCTAATTCATCAAAGCATAGATATATTCTTGAAGTTAATATCTATTTCTTTTTTTCATGCATTTGGCTAACTTGTTTCTAGTATTTTTTCATTTATACTTAACTAGCTGCTCCGCCCGTCTTCGGTGGGCACCTAGTAAGGCAAATTTCAACCTCGTGGATGGACCTCTTAGTTAAATATTTACTTCCATAGAGAAAGGTTACTCAATCCATTTATATGCAATCCACGGGATAGTAATTCAACGCTTCATTAATTTTTTTTTATAAGAAATAAATAAAATTTAAAATATAGCCTTTCTATGAGATAAAATAATGACAGGACCAGCTGTGCTGTCCTCTTTCGATGTGTTTTTTTTTTTTAATAAGAATCTCACATACAATAACTAGCAAGGACCCGCTTGTGGCGGCCACTTTCTTAATCAGTGTCTCAACTTTCACTTCACTTTTTACTTTCTCGTATACAACATATAATCTTTAAAAAAATCGATCTCGTAAAATGACAAGCACACAAGCTTAACGATCAGACACACCCAATTTTACTTTCTCTTACCCTATATATGAAATATATATAGAGAGAAAGTATTTTTTATTTAAGGTCTTTTTCGCATCCAATACCATTTAGAACGATTCGCTCTATTTATTTTAATTGATATGTAGTTAAGTCAACTGATTTTTTTTTGTAATTTGGGACGGGAAGCGAGCCCGTGACTCTATGTAAAAGAGGCGAGTATTATTATTAGGAGAATTTTTAATTATAGACCACATTTTTGTACTAAATATTTATTAAAAATAATTTATTTATTTTTATTTTTATTTTATTTTAAATTTTTTTATTTAATACAAAAATGTGGTCTATAATTAAAAATTCTCCTAATAATAATATTTCAAACCACAAAAGCTTTAATAAACACATTCGTGATAAAGAGGCGAGTACTCTGCTATCAGGGGCGTATATGAAATTTTTTCGGGGGGGGCCGAACTCAAAAATTTTTCTGCGGAAAATTTTTTTTAAGAAACTATATTTTTATCACACGAAATTTTTTGCGGACCATTTTTTCTATTGCGGAACCAAAGTTGTCCATCCTGCGGAAAAATTTGTTGCGCTGATGTCTGTATATTCCTATATATGTATATGTGTTTGAGAAATTTCGGGGGCCCGGGCCCCCTCGGCCCCCCCATAAATACGCCCCTGTCTGCTATTGTTTAGGGGTTTTTAAATGGCGAAGTTGTACTTATTTTGTGATAATGACTGGACATATTTTTTCGGTCCTTCGCCGATTTTTTACTTTTTCTTCCATATATATAAAATTTAGTTAAAAAAAAAAATAAAAAAACATTCACACTTTTTTCTCATTCACACTCACATTCACGCAGTCTTTTCGGCAACTTATGCCATATAAGACTTTATACGATAACCGTTGTATAAGATATTGTATAAGATAATATCTATTGGGGGTCCAGGCATTTCTATTTAAGCCATTTGGTATCCAAATGCCTTAAATAAAATCTTCGGACTGCCTGGGGTCCAAACCCGCGACGTTCTGTATAGATGGTAGACACGCTACCAACTACTCCAAGCCTCGTGGGCATATAAAATTTATATGCGTATAGAGAAAAAGTATTGCGATCATGTCAAAAATTCAATTACATGTTTTGAGGTCCCCTGAGCCCAAAAAATTGGGTCTCGCAATTGGTCGGTGTGTCTGTCTGCAGAGGCGTACCGAGGCAGTTGGGGGCCTGGGGCGACACTAGAAGAGGGGGCCTTATATTGAATTTTTTTTTTTTTGGGGGGGTGCTCATCTTTAAATATCCCTCTCCTCTATACACAAAAATATTTTTAAAATACCCTATATCCCTGAACCCCAAATTTTTCCGTTTTTCCCTGAGGGCCCCGGGGCCTCTCAAAGAGAAATTTTCATTAAATTTTATTTTTATAAATATATGGTGGCAATATGCCGGCTCGGGGCCTGGGGCGGACCGGCCCCCCCGCCCTCTTCCCTCGGTACGCCACTGTTTGAAAATATCTTGTATGTTTTTAACGGCTCATGAATAAAAACATTCATAATTAATAATCTAAACATAGAATCTCTAAGGGGATTTGTATATTATTTCTTTAATTAATCTAGAATTGAATGGCATTTAATCGAATCCGTGCCCAAATTGATTAAGGCAAAAAGAAAAAATCAGGTGTGACTGGCGCACAGCACACAACTTTCTCTTATCTTCGGTAATCGAAAGTTGTGTTCTGTGCTTGTCACACCAGATTTTTTGTGTCGACATGTATTTAGTTTCCGACAGTACAGTACATTCGATTTTCAAGATGTACAATTTAAGTATGGCAAAATATTTATATTTTGTTACCATGGCAACCATTTCTTATCTTTTCAATGGAGTACAAGAGTAAAGTGGTCTTCAGAAGATTTCAATGACAAAATGAGAATATACATTTTATTGAGATTCTAAAAAATAATTGATTTTTAAAAAAAAATCGGAGCATTTAGAGAAAATCGAAAAAAACTGAAAAAGTGCATCAGTAAAGTACTAGTACTCTTTGGCCGATTTTGTCCAAAAGCTTCGTGTCACGTCCTATGGGGGTGCCTAACTTAAATATAAAATTTCAACCTCCTAGCTCTTTCCGTTCTTGAGATATTTTGTTCACAGACAGACAGACAGACACACAGACAGACCATGTCGCGAAAACCACTTTTTTGGATTCAGGGCACCTCAAAACGTGAAGATCTATCAAAATCTCGCCATCGAATTTTTGACATGAATCCAATACTTTCTCTCTCTATATTCATGGGAAAATTTTACATTAAAAATAAATTTTTTTTTTCAAAAAAAATTGTATTTTTTTTTTCAAAAAAAGAGGTATTTTTTTTGTAAATTTCAAAAAACAAAAAGTATTTTTTTTTTAATCTCAACATCCCACCCTTCATTCCAATTCTACTTATAATTTCAAATATATAACAATTTTAAAAAAAAAAAAGTACATCATTAAAGTACTGATATGCGGGTTTTCCAAAGATGAGATTAGTCGTAATTTGTTTTTTATACGGTAAATAGGAAATATTTAAAATCTGAAAGAGACTGGTAAAGAAAATTTCGAGAAAAATAAAAAAAAAAAAAAAAACTAAAAAAAGTACACCGGTAAAGTACTACAGTAGTACTCAAAATTTCCCAAAGATGAGACCTAGTGTAATTTGTTTTCTTTTCATGTCAAGAAAATTGTTAAAATCTAAAAAAAGTACATCAGTAAAGTACTAGTACTCAAAGTTTCACAAAGACAAGATTAAACGAAATTTGTTTACTATACCAGAAATAATAAATATTTAAAATTTGAAAGGAATCGTTCAAGATAATTTCGAAAAAAATGGAAAGTAAAGTACTAGAACCCGAATTTTTCCAAAGATGAGACCTAACACATTTCATATTGGGAATGTGTATATATTTAAAATTTGAAAAAAATTGTTAGAGCCGTTTTCGAGAACCAATGTGCTTAAAAACAAATAAACGTACATAGATAGCTATGTTAATAGTAAAAGATATATACACTGGGCCTCAGCATTTTTTTTTTTTTACCGAAAAAGTGGGCCGCACACAAAAAAAGGTTGGGAACCACTAAAGGGGACCCTTGCCCCTACCCCCCTCCACTCAAATATAAATGATCTTCCTACGCTTTTCTACCCCCGAGTTAGAGGAAATTCTAGTGACATTTTCGTTCGCAATTTTTTTATAATAGTTTTTTTTTTTTTTTTTTTACGCTTTTATGAATGAATCAAGGAAGTGAATTTTTTTCTTCTAACAACTTTAAGAATTTCTTTTTCATCTCCGTTTATATTTTGACTTTGCGGTTTGCTAATATTTTAATAACAAAAGATAAAATTCCAAAGGAGCCGTTCTCTTTTTCCATATTATCTTTAGATCTTTTCGTTTCCTCGAGGTCTTTTTAGTTGTTTTTTTTTCTCCCAAGGAAAAAAAAAAGGAATTCCATGTTTATTTTATTCATCACTAAATCAGATCTCTCGTATTTAAACGTAAAGAAGTAACTTCTCTTTAATCTGTTAAAAGATTTTATTTTATATTATATACAGAAGCTATAAGTAAAAAGAGATATGAAAAAAATTTAATTTTAACGAGATGCAACAAAATCAAGCTAAAATCTTTTAAATGAGATTATTTTAAAATTAATAATAAATATACCTACATGATGTTTTGTAATGTATTTTGAATTAAACTAAAATGTTGTAAAAACTTGTAATAAATTTGATCTTATCCTGAATGGTGTTGTAAATTTGTAATATGCTAAAGAAGACTGGACAAGCGTTTTTTTTTTTTTTTTTTTGTATTTTGTTAAGAGATAAAAGATGAAAAATTGGCGCAAAGAATAAATGAGATTTATTTATTCATATAGCCTACCTAATCTTAAAAAATAATTTACTCCAAACTCAATAAATTACGAGGTCCCATAAAAAAAAGGGGAATATATAAAGGAGTAGACAAACTTTAAATTAATATAAATATTAGAGAATAGATAAATTTTGGTCTTAAAAGATTGTGCCATAAATTAAGTTCAGACTAAAATCAAACAATGGACTCTCGGGCCTTGGTATAGTGCTTAGCGTGCTGGCCATTTGTACCAAGGATCGCGGGTTTGCATCACTTCGCATGCGACAATTTATTTCAATTGGGTTGGCTACCAATCCAAAAGAAATAAATAAAGATGGGGTCTAAATGGCCTTCGATGCCGAAAAAGACCTTAAGTTAATTAAAAAAAAAATCTTCCCAATTATTTTAAATAGAATTAAAAAAACAACAGGCTTAATAGACTATGCCAGCTAGCGGTACTCAACCTGTGGCACAGCTCGTATTTATATGCGGCCTGAAGTTAATTTTACTTTTTCTTACCTATATATGTAATATATACCATATATAAAAATGTATAAAATGTAAATGAAAGTATTGTCGAGATTTTGATGGAAATACACTTTTCAGAGTCCAAAAAAGTGGTTTTCGCAACATGGTCTGTCTGTATGGCTTGTGAACAAAATATCTCAAGAACGAAAAGAATTAGGAGGTTGAAATTTCATATTTAAGTTAGGTACCTTCCTGGGACGTGGCACGAAGCTTTTGAACAAAAACGCCCAAAAAGTACTAGTACTTTACTGATATACTTTTTCAGATTTTTTTTTTGCATTTTCTCAAAATTGACTCTAAAAATTTTAATTATATTTATTTATAAATCAACTAATTTTTAGATACTCTTTAAAAAGTATATTTGTAAAATTTTTCGAGAAAATTGTTTAAAGTACACTTTAATGATGTGGAAGCATTCGTAACTCAGGTGCTATGGGCATCTCGAC
>JAKCPI010022375.1:0-20272 GCA_023213315.1 Euborellia annulipes | reverse complement strand
TTACTTTATTTCTAAATAGTTTTATTCAAATTTAATTGAAAAGTAATTTTTTTTTTTTAATGTGTAAAAGTTCCAAAGGGACCCTTTGAATCGAAATTAGCTTGGCGAAATCCCCATATGGGGGGTCCTTAATTCTGCAAATAAAAAGAAATGTGAATTTAGATTATAAAAAGAGTTGACATATTTAATTATTTATTTATTAATAATAGGCTAATTGAAAAAAAAAAAAAAAATTCGCTCGGGGATTTACAGCGACATGATTTGTTTGATGACATAATCATGGAATGAATTGAGTGGGAGGGAATGCTTCTCTCTCTCTCTTATCTCTCTGCCTTCTCGATATCTCTCTCTCTCTCTCACACACACACATTTATGCACAAACACACTGAATGTCTGATTCATATTAGAGAAAAAAAAAATGATAAAAACATTCACGCAATAAAGATAAAGATACTAAATAGAAGAGGAGGGACGTCTCTATTTTGTTTATATCAGTTTTTCCTCGTTGGGAAAAATTTTTCTAAAATAGAGAAAATACCTATATGCATAAATATACTATTAAGGTATAGTATATATATTCAAATGAACGAGGTGTTGAATAAATATGATTGTATAAAGAAGTGGTTTCCAAACTTTATCTGTTACAACGCCTCCCTTAAAAATATTTAATCTTATGACGCCCTCCCCCCAGATTTTATAAAATAATCTAAATTAAAAAAAAGCAAACGTGTGGGGTCATAGGACCGAAGTTCCTCACGCCTTTTCTTCAACAAAGAATATAATTTAATCTGAATATTATTTAAATAGACGGAAAACCCTCCGGCTCACTTTCCGTTGGAACCTTTTGCTCGCCCTCGGGGGGAAATTTCCCGCCTACGGTAAATAGAAGAAAATAAAGAGAGAAGGTGGGCGTGGCCTCGAAAAAAGACTTCGGCTAATCTCGCCTTTCTCCGCCGTCGCTCGGGCATTGGGGACGCGTTTTTTGTTCTTTCTCTCAATTCCAATAATAATAAAAAAAAAAAAACATTTTTTAATGCTAAAAATATAAATTTATATAAATAAATACTCGTTTTGGCTAATATTCGCAATTTTAGCTCTCACTGTATTTAGTACCGGTACTAAGGGAGAGAGAGGCTTATGCAGAGACTCCGGTGTCTGTCTGTCCGTCTGTACGCCTAAAAACTACGGCCTGAACTAAAATGGTCGTAGAAAAATACGCTTTGGTCCCTAGCACTTCCGATTTTTGAGTTATTAATTCTTAAAGTTACGATTTCTCCCATAGGAAATATATAGAGAAATATTTATGTATTCTTTTCATTTGTGTATTCCATGAATGCAAACAAATCCTCAAGTAGGCACTGGATTTTCTTAAATATGGAGAAATAACCTCTATTAAAATGTCAGAAATGTCCAGAAAATCCACAGTGAGAGGGCCCCTTTGAATTTTCTACTGTAAATTCTTTCCCACTTTTTTAATTTAATAAAACGTTTGTCTCTGAGAGGGCCGAGCCCCTTGAAGCTCAGGTGAAAAAAAAAGAAGAAAAAAGGGATAAAAAAAAGTTTAACGAAAATCTGTCTCTGAAATAAAGGCCCTCGGGGCTGAAGTATATCCGGTATTTTTAAAATATGTAGGAGTATTTTAAGATAAGTTCGCCCCCCCCCGAAAAAAACTTCTTTATACGCCCCTGGTTTGAATGAATATCCAATTAAATTCTCACTAAACTTTCTGCAAGAAATAAACTCTACCTACCCAAACTACGGTTGTTTTTAAAAAAGAAAGAAAAAATAACAAAATAGACCACCTACATGTAAAATAATTAAATGATAATTCTCTCCGAATACTAATAATCCTCCTAATTGATAGACCTCGCAAGGTCTCCGATTTATTATTTATTCAGGTCAATTCTATACAATTTCAAGGGTATTATATCAAAAAAAAAAAAAAAGTTTGTCCTTGATTCCTTTATGATAAATTTCTAAAACTTATAAACATTTGATATTTTTGTTTAATAAAAATTGAAATTTTAATTTAAATAAAAAAAAAAAAATTGATATTAAAATATTGCCTAATCGATGACTGACTCCTCTCATCAATCAGCACTAAATTCTTATCAAAATTAATTAATTGAAGTGTTTTGCTTTTAGAATTTAAAAGTAATGTGAAAACATTACTACAATATTCCATTTTTTGTTAGGAAATTTCAAAATGTCCCTTCCCCAAATCTTGGGGCCCCCCCGGGGCCCCCGTTTTGAAAATAAACTTGCAAAAAGGGCATTTTATTCCAATTTCCTAACAAAAAAATTATATCAAGATTTTACTTTCTCTTACCTATGTATATATGTAATATATATATAGAGAGAAAGTATTGGATTCATGTCAAAAATTCGATTTCGAGATTTTGATACTCACGTTTTGAGGTCCCCTGAATCCAAAAAAGTGGTTTTCGCGACATGGTCTGTCTGTCTGTCTGTGTGTGTGGTGTGTTTGTATCCAATTTAAAGCATGAAGGAATTGAGCTAGGAGGTTGAAATTTTATATCTAAGTTAGGCACCTCCTTGGAGCGTGAAGATAACCTTTTAAACAAAATCGGCCAAAAGGTACTAGTACTTTGCAGATGTACTTTTTCAGTTTTTTTCGATTTTCTCAAAATTGGCTCCAACGATTTTGATTAAAATTCATAAATCAATTATTTTTACTTTCTCTTACTTATATGTTTATGTTAATATCTCTCTATATATATAGAGAGAGAGAGGCTATAGAAACGCATGCACGAAAAAGTTGGGTAAAAGCGTATGAAAAATTGTTCGTTATCAGTTCGAATAACTCAGGTCACTCAATAAGTCCGTAGGATGACATATAGATGGCGTTACTAGAACTTTTCCATATGATTTTTATTTAGTACCGGTCATGGGCGTACCCAGGATCAAATGTAGGGGGGGGGGGGGCATGGTCAGATCATGGTCGTCCAGATTGTGACATAGCTATTTTTTATAAGAGAGGTAAAGCCTTCGAATTAAAGGCCTAAAAACCCTCGAGTCCTAACAAAAAGAATCATTCCCCGTCGCCATCCATATTCTGTTTCGTTTCATCACTTTATAAACATTTAATTTTTTTTTTGTTGCTTCTAGGGGGGGGCAGCTGCCCCCTCTGCCCCTCGCTGGGTACGCCCATGGTACCGGTACTAACCTTCAAACGATACTTGTATAAATTTGACAGCAATCTAACTATTGATTCGTGAGTTATAGAATTTTATGTGAAACAACTTTTGTTATTGGAAAACAAAAATAGAAAAAAGTGAATTTCTAGTTTTAATAAAGAATTGCTTTTTGATGAAAAAAAAATCTGGTGTGACTGGCGCACAGCACACAACTTTCTCTTACCTTCGGTAATTGAAAGTTGTGTTCTGTGCTTGTCACACCAGATTTTTTGTGTCGACATATATTTAGTTCCCGACAGTACGGAACATTTGAATTCAGATGTAAAATTTATAAGTATGGGAAAATATTTATATTTTGTTACCATGGCAACCATTTCTCCTATCTTCCCTATGAAATACAAGAGTAAAGTGGTCTTCAGAAGATTTCAATCGCAAAATGAGAATATACATTTTAAAGAGCATCTAAAAAATAATTGATTTTTGAATTTAAAAAAAAATCGTTGGAGCAAATTTTGAGAAAATCGAAAAAAACTGAAAAAGTACATCAGTAAAGTACTAGTACTCTTTGGCCGATTTTGATTAAAAGCTTATTTTTCCGGTCCCGGGAGGTGTTTAACTTAAATATAAAATTTCAACCTCGTAGCTCAATTCCTTCATCCTTAAAATTGAACACACACCCACCCACCCACCCACAGACAGACCATGTCGCGAAAACCACTTTTTGGATTCAGGGGACCTCAAAACGTGAAGATCCATCAAAATCTCGACATCGAATTTTTGACATGAATCCAATACTTTCTCTCTATATATATATTACATATATACATAGGTAAGAGAAAGTAAAAAAATCGTTCTATCGCCCTGTTGAATAATAAAATCGAGTTTTGTCAAAATTTTGTTTTTTTTTTTCTTACTTATTCTACGGACTTATTGAATGACCTGGTATAATTATTCGGAATATACGATTAGAGCATAATCCTTCAGAAAATTGTCATTTTTCCGGTGAAGAAAGACATAAGGGCATTTTCGTTTTTTTTCTTCATTATAAATGCTTTTAAAACTTAAACTAGGGCGAATTAATGTTCCATTCTCTACTATATGCTTTATGAGACATTCAAGTGTACTGATCAAGGTGTTAGGAGTTGGGAGGAGATAACAAGTAGATTTCGCGAACCAAATTATTATAGTAGGGTTGATCATAGGAGGAAAATTCAGAAGCCAAGATTCTTGAAGAATGTAGGTTTGCATTCGTTTGTAGGATCTGGAATTGATTTGTGGAACGGTTTGTCTGTCAATACTTGGGATTATAGTCCTCTGCCTCCTATGATTAAATCTATAATAAATTTTGTCAAGTCCTAATGTGCTAGTTGTGTGAAATTTTTATGTAGTTCTTGATCGCAGAGAATATAAAAAGAGAGAGGTCATACCATCCTTTTTTTTTTTTTTTTTTTTTTTTAAACATTCACACTTTTTTTCTCATTCACACACACATTCACACAGTCTTTTCGGCAACTTAGGCCATATAAGACTTTGACGATAACCGTTGTAGAGAATATATCTATTGTGGGGTCAGGCATTTTCCATTTAAGCCATCTGGTATCCAAATGGCTTAAATAAAATCATCGGACTGCCTGGGTCCGAACTCGCGACGTTTGGTATAGGAGGTAGGCGCGCTACTTACTACGCCATACCATCCTTGTTAAGGTTTTGGCCAGGTTTTCCTTAACAGCTTAAGGCGAATGTCGGGATGGCTAATGCGACGTTTACTCCTGGTCTCGTGGCTTGCGTGAATTTTTTGATAATTGTTTTTTTTTTCTTATTTCTTTCGATGGAAATGCATGAACATGTTGATTGTTAATGGGCATGCATTTCTATTTATTTATTTTTTTTTCCTTTTGTTTTGTTGTATTTGTTATTGTATTTAAATTTGTATTGTGTTTGTTGGACCTAGCCACCGAGGACTGGTGCCTCTAAGCGGGTCGTAATAAATTTATTTATTTATTTATTTATTTATTTTTATAAAGAGAGTTATTATAAATTAAGTGACTGATTTACAGATATGAGTCAAACTTTAAGTGTCAATATCTCGAAACTAATGTTTTGAGGCTTATGACTATCTTCCACTAATCCCTTCAATTCTTAAAGAATCCAGTGCCGTTTCGGGTAGGATAATTCGATTAAAAATTTCGGTTGGAAGTTGTAAAGTTTTGTCAGAAAAAATTAGAAACTGGTTTCATAGAAAAGTTCAAAACCGAAAACCGGTTTTTCATAAAGTCGGTTTTTGTTAGAACCGTATTGAAGCTCGAGAATACGCAACGAATTAGGATTGATGAAAATTTGATAAATAGTTCTTCAACTTGTGGAATAAATTCGTCAAATGGTAGGCCTACTGGTACATAATACTTTCCTTATTGTGTTTTTTTTTTTTTTTTTTTTTTTTTTTAAATAAATAGATTTTGAGATCATTGGAATCAGGATAAACATGATCTTTAAATAAAAGAAGTTATCAGATAATTGTGATAAGGTGATTTTAATCTCGAAATTAGTTAAAATTAATAAGCCTAATAAAAAAAAAATGCGTATTTAATAAAAATTTAATACCATGATAGAAGGGGGTCGAAAATGGCTCGGGTAAATATTGCGCTTGGCAGGATCGGATTAATACAATTTTGTCGGTGGGGGCGGTGACAAAATAATTTTTTTATTTTTAATTAGTCTTTTTTAGCATCTTAGGCCATAGAGACTCTAAATGATCCAAAATCCAAATTTGAATCCTCACATGTGAGCGCTTTTAGCAACTTAATTCTAGCGATTTCAATCGTTTCACCGGCAATTTCAGTAAGCTTGATATCGAGGGGGATCTGATGATGTCCAAAGCTTAAAAAAAAAACACCTTTCATATTTTTAAATCGACAAGTTTTCAGCTCAAAGTTTTGTCGATACTATTTTATAAATTTCACTGTTAAAAATTTTCAAGAAAACTTCATATACAAGTATAGGAACTCTGTTTCATAAACTGTTTATGAATATAAATGAGAAAGTTCAATTTGTTGCCAACCTAACAAATTTCTTGTATATTTTAAAAATTAATTATTTTGGTAAAAATTGTTAATTTTAATTTTTATAGCTATTTAGTTGAATTACTTTATAAAAATTATTTAATTAGTATGAATTCATAAATATTTAAATAGTTTAGAGCGCGAATTTCAAACCAGAATTTAATAAATTTAGATTTGTGAAATAAATTTTAAAAGAATAATTTCAAGTTTCCTTAAAATAATTATAAAATAATATTAATAAAAATTCCTTGAGGTAGTCGAGTTATTTGAGAACGTTTAGACCAGTGATTCTCAACTTGTCGCGGTACACTTTTAAATTTGGCGGCACACAAAGAAAAAGATAAGTTTAAAAGTTGGTAATTTGTTCATAAACTTTTATATTAATTTTATTTAATATCCTGGGTATATTAAAATTAAATCACAGAAGTATATGAAAAATGATTAAAAATAAATATTTTTTTTTACAGTGTTTTTACATGACCTCTTGGGCTATTTCACAGCTCAATTGGCAAAAGTGATGTTTGAATTATTTTTGCGCTGTGAATCAACAATTTATCTACTGTAGTTGGCATATAAATGTACGTACAAATAAACGGGCAGTTTCTATGCAATATTCTACATGTTTAAGAACATCGATTTCAAGGCGCACAACTCTACAACTTGTAGAAGCCCTTTTTTTGATTTTCGATTTTTACTTTCTCGTATAGAGAAAGTTATGTAATCGTAAAAAAATTCGACTTCGAGATTTTGATGTTTCTCCACGTTTTAGACCTCCCTGAGTCCAAAAAGACCATTTTTGGCATTATGTCTGTGTGTGTGTGTGTGTGTGTGTGTGTGTGTGTGTGTGTGTGTGTGTGTGTGTGTGTGTGTGTGTGTGTGTGTGTGTGTGTGTCGTGTGTGTGTGTGTGTGTGTGTGTGTGTGTGTGTGTGTGTGTGTGTGTGTGTGTGTGTGTGTGTGTGTGTGTGTGTGTGTGTGTGTGTGTGTGTGTGTGTGTGTGTGTGTGTGTGTGTGTGTGTGTGTGTGTGAACACGATTGCTTAAAAACCAAAGCAGCTAGATCGATGAAATTTGGTATATGCTCCTTACACTAAAATTGTAGATTTCTATCAACTTTTGGAGTAAATACGTCACTTGGAAGTAGTACTTTACTTTAAAAAGTTTTTTCGAAAATTTTGAAATTTTCAATTTTTTTGTTATATTATGATAAAAATACTCTATTTTAAAAAGTTTTTATTCTTTGACATTTTTACGAAAACTGAATAGTTTTTGAAATAATCACAGAAGAAATAGAAAATATTCGTTAATTTTGATAAAAAATCAAAACAAAATCATACAGTGTCATTAAAAAAAGGGTAAATATAAACAAATTCATTTGTTTCACAAATTCATTTGTTTATATTTACCCTTTTTTTAATGACACCTGTATGATTTTGTTTTGATTTTTTATCAAAATTAACGAATATTTTCTATTTCTTCTGTGATTATTTCAAAAAAAACTATTCAGTTTTCGTAAAAATGTCAAAGAATAAAAACTTTTTAAAATAGAGTATTTTATCATAATATAACAAAAAAATTGAAAATTTCAAAATTTTCGAAAAAACTTTTTAAGTAAAGTACTACTTCAAGTGACGTATTTACTCCAAAAGTTGATAGAAATCTACAATTTTAGAGTAAGGAGCATATACCAAATTTCATCGATCTAGCTGCTTTGGTTTTTAAGCAATCGTGTTCACACACACACCCAGACGTAATTCCAAAAGAATATACGAGAAAGTCTCGGGGAAGTCAATCCCCATATTTTTTTTTTAGATTAATCACATTAAATAAAAGATATTTAAAAAAAAAGGTTGTGCGACCAGTCACATCAGATTTTCAAAACATGAAATATTGGACATTTCAGGAAAAAAAAAGGTTAATAGCCGTATGAATTAAATTTTTTTTTTTTATTTATTTATAGTCATTTTTTCCTCAGAAAAGATAACAAAACGTAAGTAAACATGACAATATGTTAATTTATAGGATTTGAACGGAAGGTTTTTTTTTTATGCCTAGTAATTATAGACCTTAAAGTATAAGCTATAAAAACATTGAATCGTACCCCTGATAATTTTAATATTGCCACGCTCCTGATAAGACAACATACATGTTTTCTACTCTGGTCATAAGTAAAAAAAAAAGTAAAAAAGTTCCTGTATATTAAATGTTGACTGATTTTTCAAAATTGTAATCTCATATTTGGAAATTTTATACACAAGAGAGAATTTTAAGAAAATTTCATAATTGGAAAAAAAAATTTTCAAAATGTTTTTAAATCGAAATTAACATGCAAATCCCCATATGGGGATTTAATATTGGCTTTATGGAAGGAAGAGCCCGAAAGTGAATTTGAAAAATCTGAAATACTACATCAGTAAATTGTACTTTAAACAATATTCAGGGCAAAATGAGAATATACATTTTGATGTACTCTCTAAAAACGAATTAGTAAAAAACTACTAATTCATAGTGAATAGTCACTTTTTTAAGATGTGCAAAGTAGACCACCCGTAAATAGTGGATATCCACTTTTTCAATTAGTAAAAATTATTAATATGAAAAATTCACTAATTGAATAAATGAATTTTTTAAAAAATAATGACCAAAAAAAGAAATGTTTAAGATTTCATGAAATAAGGTGCGATGACACCGGGCCCTAACTTCTGTTTACTGACTCGAGTTCTAGCCGAACCCACTTAAACTTGACTTACTCTTACTTCTCTGTTATTTGGTATATAAGTATGTCGCTGGTGTTATCAATGTTTTTTACTTGAATGTTACTATATTCCTTCCCAGCAATTTATTTCTAAATAAACTTAATAAAACTAATTATCGTTATATCAAGAAATATATTTACTAAATTTTAAGTAAAAATATTTCTTAATTGACTATTTAAAAAATAATATTTTATTAATTTAAAAAAACTTGGAATCTATTTGTTTTGGCTTAACATATATTTTCTTCAATTTTTTTAGCAAAAAATACAAATTATCTCAATATTATTATTTATTTGTATTATTATTACTTAAATAAAGCCTTATATTGCCAAAAATGTCTTTATTAAGGAACCGATCAAACAGCTGGTCGGCCATGTTGGCTTCTCAGACAGCCGGAATTGAATGAACTACTTTTTGAATTAGTCAAAAATAACTAATCTAAAAGTAACAAATAAATTTACTAAATATATTAGTAGATTCTACTCAAAATGACTAAATTTGATGTAATTTTTTTACCTACTGTTTTTTTTTTTTTTTTTTTTTTTTTTATTCTGCCCCTTTGGCTTACCGCCATTGGGCTAAAAGTCGTTACAAAATATATTTTTACAAAATTTGTATAACAAAAAGAAAAAAAAAAAAATTAAATACAATAATACAACAATATAAGTACAATAAAAACCTATTACAAAAATATATAGTTTACAAAAAAAAAAAACAGTACCTATAAAATTATAGTCTAGAAAAAACATTATATAAAAACGAACATTGTTAGTAAATGACACTATACAAACACAATAACTATCAAGAACATTATATAAGAAAAGTATTTAAGAAGAACATCCTAAAAGAACATAATAGTCACAAATATGGTATAACCTACTGTTGGAATAAGTAAAAATTCTACTAATTCGTTTTAAGAGAGTATATAAAATTGAAATGGGAAAAATGTGTTTATGTATATGTTCTATAGGAATCCACAATTTTCAATGAATCTATTTGAAATTAAGTACACGTATAGTAGGTACACGGCTCTGGGACAGCGGCGTAACTAGCCTTTCAGGGCGGAGGGGGCGAAGCTCAACAGGGGCGCCTTTTTTCGACCGACCTTTTTTTACTTTCTCTTACCTATGTATATATGTAATATATATATAGAGAGAAAGTATTGGATTCATGTCAAAAATTCGATGTCGAGCTTTTGATGGATCTTCACGTTTTGAGGTCCCCTGAATCCAAAAAAGTGGTTTTCGCGACATGGTCTGTCTGTGTGTGTGTGGTGTGTGTGTGTTCAATTTTAAGCATGAAGGAATTGAGCTATGAGGCTGAAATTTTATATTTAAGTTAAACACCCCCGGGACCGACAAAATAAGCTTTTAATCAAAATCGGCCAAATAGTACTAGTACTTTACTGATGTAGTTTTTCAGTTTTTTTCGATTTTCTCAAAATTCGCTCTAACGATTTTGATTAAAATTCAAAAATCAATTATTTTTTAGATGTTCTTTCAAATGTATATTCTCGTTTTGCCCTCAAAATTGTTTGAAGCACACTTTACTCTTGTGCTTCATAGGAAAGATAGGAGAAATGGTTGCCATGGTAACAAAATATAAATATTTTCCCATACTTATAAATTTTACATCTGAATTCAAATATTTCCTACTGCCGGGAACTAAATACATGTCGACACAAAAATCTGGTGTGACAAGCACAGTACACAACTTTCGATTACCGAAGGTAAGAGAAAGTTGTGTGCTGTGCGCCAGTCACACCAGATTTTTTTTTTAGTATTCGAATCTCGTTTGATCTATTTTTTTGTAATTTTTCTCCTGATTTGTGATATAAAATGAATTTATTATGAAATTTGAAAAAAAAAAAGCCGGAACGAGAACCACGGGTTCTCATAATTAAGAAAAGCCGAACCCGAGCCAGCTGAAGGGGGGACGAAGCCCCCGGCTAGGCGAGAAGCTAATACTTTATAAATTTTACATCTTGAATTCTAATATTATATATCGGAACTAAATATATGTCGACACGAAACATCTGGCGTGACAAGCACAGAACACAACTTTAAGAGAAAGTTGTGTGCTGTACGACCAGAGACAGAGGGGCCGGAATGAATTTGAATCAGGGGGGGGGGCAAAAAAATTTTTTTTTAGAAAATTAAAATAATTTAATATGTTCAAATAGTATAAAACAAAAACAAATCTACTATAATGCGTTTAAAATTTTTAAATAAAATCACAATTTTAATAAAATTAAAATTTAAAAAAATTTACAAGTGAATTTATCAAAAATTTTTTTAGGCTATATTTATACTATTTTTAATTTTCTTAGTTAATTCAATATAAAAGGGTTTTAATAGATTAGAAATACAATAGGGTCTATACATGGGCGTACCCAGGATCAAATCTAGGGGGGGGCATGGCAGATCAGGGTCGTCCAGGGGGGGGCAGATCATGGTCGTCCAGATTGTGGCATAGCTATTTTTTATATAAAGAGGTAAAGCCTTCGAATTAAAGGCCTAAAAACCCTCGAGTCCTAACAAAAAGAATCATTCCCCGTCGCCATCCGCCCAATTTTGTTTCGTTTCATCACTTTATAAACATTTAATTTTTTTTTTGTTGCTTCTAGGGGGGGGGGGGCAGCTGCTCCCCCTGCCCCTCGCTGGGTACGCTCATGGGTCTATATAAAATATTTTGGAAAAAAATGAATTTCTTACTGTTTTAATTTTTTTTTAATTTCAAAGATTTTATTTTTTAAAAGTAAAAATGTATCATTTTTAAAAATAAATGAAATAAAAGAAATTTTGCCCCCCCCCCTATAGGACGCCAGGGGGGGGCAATGTACCCTTCCCCCCCAGTTCCGGCGCCTATGACCATACACACCATATTTTTATGTATGTAGATTCTAGAAGTGATGGATTCTTCATACATGTTCAATTATTTGGTTATGAGAATTAGTGCGGATTGGTCCCCCTGGTCTATTCCCAAATAATATAGAAAAAAAAATATAGATGTTTTTTAACCAGTTGGCAATTTCTTGAGAATATTAAATATTAGATAAATTTTCAGCTCGGTATGGATTTGAATTATAATCCTTATCCTTATGGCCATGGGCGTAACTAGAGAATCTGGCTGGGGGGCCATGGGACCAGCCATCCTCGCTGGGGGGGGCATGAGACCAGATAACCTCGGTGGGCGAGTCATTCCACGTCAAATCGATACACTTTTTAACCTCACCATCTCAGATTATAGAGAAAAATTAATTAAAACAACCCTTGCCTTAGTTTTTTGTCATAATTGGGAAAAATTACACAGGCTAACAGTGATTTTGGTACCGGGGGGTATTTTGAGCTGATCTCCGAGTATATGCGACGTCCTTTTTCCAAAAATGTCGTCCGTTTTGCTCGAATAGCTCTAGTTTTAGAGATATAGAGAATATAACGTTTTAATTGAAATTCTGCTCTAAAGTGGCTCTTATTTTGAGTTTTCTAGATTTTTTTATGGTGTTTTCTCTTAAAAATATACAGGTAGCTAAGATACATAGAAAATCTAGAGATTCTGCCCAAACAGAAGTGATTTAGTGGTGCAAAACAAGGCTAAAAATTGAAAAAATTCAATTTTTCCAGCCATCATTCATTCGTGCAAATCGGTTAATTATTAACGAAATTATAAACAAAATAGTTAATCTACAAATCAAAGATAAGAAAATTTTATGATAAAGATGGTGTTTTGCTTAGAAGAATTCTTGGGTGTAGTGATAGCGCCAGTGGCGGCTCGTGAGTTTAATGCCCGGGGGGGCGCACCACCGGGGGTCTGGGGGGGCCCCAAGAGAACACTAAACCATACACACTAAATCACACTACATACCAATCACACATTCGTTAAACACTTAGAATGCGGTTAAAAAGTTAAGGAACACCGGCGCGCTGTGCGGCGACTAGCTGATGCTTCGCTCTGCGGCGACTAGCTGATGCTTCGCTCTGCGCATGCTCGGACGGCGTCCCAAAGCTCCCATTCGACTCAAGCTTACACGCGTCATAGCACCAGCAGCCCCCCACCACACCACTCTCCGTATAACTGCATGTTGATGGATTGGGGCGTTCAGGGAGAGCGTCCAACGGCTATAAAAACGCACTTTACGAGCTATTTTTGCCTGTTTTTTCCCTATATTTTCGATGTACGCGACTGATAAAACACTTTGGTTAGTTAGATGTATAATTATAATTGAATGGGTGTTTAATTATTTTTTACTTTTTCAAATCTTTAGGAGGGGCGGCGTCCGAGAGTCCTTATGGGCGAGCCGCCACTGGATAGCGCTGAAATAACAAGTTTATAATTTCTTTAATAATTAACCGGTTTGCACAAAGGAATGATTTCTGAAAGCTAAAGAGTTACAGAATATTGTACATATATGTTTTTTGCATTCAGAGATATTAAAAAAATTTTAGGGATTGTCTAAAGTTAAGAAAAACTGGAAAATTGAATTTTTTTCAACTTTTAGCCTTGTTTTGCACCACTAAATCACTTCTGATTGGGCAGAATCTCTAGATTTTCTATGTATCTTAGCTACCTGTATATCTTTAAGAGAAAACATAAAAAAAATCTAGAAAAGTCAAAATAAGAGCCGCTTTAGGGCAGAATTTCAATTAAAACGTTATATTCTCTACAAGTTGAGAAAGGCGCGGCTTCGCCGCGCCCATCTCAACTCTGCCCTGGCGGGCGGCGTCTCGGTGCGTGATCAGTAGTTTTTCTTAATTTTAAAGCCCATATTATTTTTGCCTAAATGAAAATACAATGAATCAAGTTTAAAATTTGAGTATTCGCTCTGCCCGGCCTCTGGGTTTTGAAGGCCATGAGAAAATTACGGGCAAGAAGCAAGCCTAAATTTCCCTTTAATAAACTGATTCGAGCCAACGGGCATGCAAATGAAATCAGGCGGACAGGGACCTATTAAAAAAAAAGTTAAAGAATTTTAAAATCAAAAATTTCGGGGGGTGGGGCAATTGCACAATAAATCTTTAAACTTTTAAACCCCTTGATAGATATTCATTCAAGAATTTTAAATCCAAAAAAGCATGTTTATATTTGAAGATATAGAAGAATTAAAAAATTTGGGGGGGGTGGGGCTGCCGAATTTAAAAAAACTCTGAAACAACGAATTTAGATTCTTATCAAGGGAAGGCTTTAGGGAAGAAACCAAATTGATATCTCTCCTGGTTAAAAAAAAAATTTGAATTTGCCTCTCCGGCTCCGCCCTCTCTGTATTTCGCCAATCAGCGCTATCCCTGAGGCCTGATTGGTTGTTTCACACATCGGACACCCTCTTAGGCTTTTATTATATAGTATGATATCTCTAAAACTAGAGATATTCGAGCAAAACTGACGACATTTTTGGAAAAAAGGACGTCGCATATACTCGGAGATCAGCTCAAAATACCCCCGGTACCAAAATCACTGTTAGCCTGTGCAGAGGCGTACAGAGGCCTGTGGGGGGGTTGGGGGCCTGGGGCGGCACTAGAAGAAAGGGGGCCTTACATTGAATTTTTTTTTGGGGGGATGCTCATCTTTAAATATCCTTCTCCTCCATACACAAAAATATTTTTAAAATACCGTATATCCCTGATCCCCTCCTCAAAGAGAAATTTTTTTTTTTTCTAAATTTTTCCGTTTTTACTTGAGCCCTGAGGCCCCGGGGCCTATTTAAAGAGAAATTTTCATTAAATTTTCTGTTTTTTTAATTAAAATTTTCCCATTTTTACTTGGTTCTGAGGGTCCCGGGGCCTCTCGAAGGGAAATTTTTATTAAATTTTGTTTTTTTTTTTTATCTAAATTTTTCCGTTTTTACTTGAGCCCTGAGGGCTCCGGGGCCTCTCAAAGAGAAATTTTGTTTTGTTTTTCTAAATTTTTCCGTTTTTACTTGAGCCCTGAGGGCCCCGGGGCCTATTTAAAGAGAAATTTTCATTAAATTTTCTGTTTTTTTAATCAAAATTTTCCCATTTTTACTTGACTATGAGGGCCCCGGGGCCTCTCAAAGGGAAATATTTAAGTATACTTCCTTATACTTCATCAGGACAAATGTTATTTGCCCGGAATATCGGCCGAAACGTAGACAAAAATATATGAAATAAATAAAGACAAATTTAATTTTCTTTATTGTTTTTCTGGCTGCCTGGATACCCTCACTACTCAATATATATTCAGCCACTCCTCCTGGAAATATTTAATTTTTTTTTATATATATATATGAGGGCCTATGCCGGCTCGGGGCCTGGGGCGGACCGCCCCCTCGCCCCCCCCCTCCCCTCGGTACGCCACTGAGCCTGTGTAATTTTTCCCAATTATGACAAAAAACTAACGCAATGGTTGTTTTAATTAATTTTTCTATGATCCCTCGATGAGGCTTATATTATCTTTTAACCTTTAAGCAAGGACCATTTTAGAATTTTTTCAAAATTTTCGAAGTGGTACTTTTTGAGAAAAATTAATTTAAATTTTTGATTTTGAAATTAAAATTTTTTTTTATTACCACCCCAGGTGTGTTGTATATCAGTGGAAAGGTCTGAAAAGCTGTAAAATAACACCTCATTCATCTCTCTATCTCATCTCTAAGAGATTTTATAGCAATTTAAATAGATGTGGTTAGGTCGATTTTTTGCCATTTTTGACAAATTTAACGCGCCATATTTCTTAAACGAGTTGAGATATCAAGTTGAAATTGGGGCTTTTTCTTAGTCTCTATTGACTCTACCTATGACCCAAATTTCATACAAATCTGAGATGGTGATGTTAAAAAGTGTATCGATTTGACGTGGAAAGAATGGCTCGGGCCTGGAAAGCCCCATATTTTCTCAATTTTTCTTGGGGCAAAGATCTTTTCTGGGGGGGCCACGAGCCTTCTGGGGGGGCCAGGCCCCCCGGGACCCCCCTAGTTACGCCCATGCTTATGGCTAATCGCCTCCTACATACACACTATTTGGATTAAATATTTATAAATTTTCTTTAGAATAAAAAAGTTGTCTTTCCTTGTTGGCCAGCAATTCTCCGAAGCAATATGCATTTCTTTTGAAACCGTTTGAATGTAATCGACGTCATCGTTCTGATCATGTGTGCGTGTGTATGTGCGTGTATGTGTGTGTGCCTTGGCTGCCAAGTGGAGTGAATGAGCGCCGAGTGGCAAAGAGAAAGAAAGAGAGAGCGATAGTGTGCGAAAGAGAGCCGCGTGACGACACTGGTCACATGATATGGCCAATTTGAGCCAATCAGAGGCCGAGTCTTTGGCAAGGTCATGGGTTTACTTTTGATGACTGACGTTGCAATACATGCCCATTTCTGTTCCTATGGCAACCGATAAAGAGTAAATGTCTATTTGCGATATATATTAAAATAATATTTTTTTTAATATCAAGGTATTTATGAATGAAAAAAATTTATATAAAAAAAATTAAAAATATTGTTACAGAAACAAATCCCAGGGACACTTGCAAAAGAAAAAAAAAAAAAAATTGGCGCCCCCCTTTTTAAATAAAACAAAATGTAATGTAAATGTCAAGGGCGGATACAAGAGAGGTGGGGAATTTTATTTTTAATAGAAAATTTTAAAAATTTGTTGTATACAGGGTGCCCCGGAAATAACAGGTACCTAGAAAGGAGATGATTCTACATGAAAAAATAAGACTTTTTTTTCCTATAAAACTTAATATGCCCAGTTTTCAAGATACAGGGGGTTAAAGTTGAATTTTTTGTTTTTTGCTAATATCTCGAAAACCGTTTGAGATACAATTTTTACACTTTACACATAAAACAAGCGGAATAGTGAACATAAATCGTGTACAGAAGCTTAACATTGTATCTCAAACGGTTCTCGAGATATTAGCAAAAAAAAATTCAATTTTGACCCTGTATATTGAAAACGAAGCGTCTGGGCTTTATAAGAAAAAAAAAAAAGTCTTATTTTTTCATGTAGAATTATCTCCTTTTCTAGGTACAGTGAGGGACAATATTAAGTCCCACCCATGCGTTTTTCTACTTGTGATTATTTAATTGTTTTTATAAAAAAAAAATAAAAATCTTTAATGAAAATTATCTAGGTTTGAACCATGAAAGTTTCCATTAAAAAATATATAATATTGTCCCTCACTGTACCTGTTATTTCCGGGCACCCTGTATATATTCTGGTAAACAAGTTTAAAATTACCGAAAATAAGAAAAAAATTGTATGCTGTGCGACCAGTCACATCAGATCACCCCCTCCCCTCGCCGAGAAACTGGTAAATGTACAGTGAGGGACAATATTAAATTCCACCCATGTTATCTCTACTTGTGATTATTTCATTGTTTAAAAAAAAAAATATATATATATTTTTTAATGGAAACTTTCATGGTTCAATTTTTTAATTTTCTTTTATAAAAACAATGAAATAATCACAAGAAGAAAAGGGATGGGTGGAATTTAATATTGTCCCTCACTGTACCGGCTGGCCGGTTTATTCAAAATTAAACTGTAAAGCAAATACAAATATTATTCGATTTTATCACTACGCTTCTTTTTTTTTCTCCTCCGTTCTGACCCCCCACCCTGTGCATAATTAATTTAAAAAAAATATCGGTGAACCCCGAAAGGTCGCATAGATTTCACCTCTAGACTCCGATAAATTCATCACAGCTTCAGTGAAAATATTATCAAAAATTATATAATTTTATGCGGAAAAATCTTAATATTTTTTTTTTTTCTTAACTGGATTAGTATATTATCAATAGGGAAGAAAGAAGATGATCGCTAAGAAGAAGAACAGGTTGTTGTTGTTGTTTTCGGGGGACGGGTGAGGGGTGTGATGTTGTGACTAATATATTTAGTGAGGGGGGAGGGGGAGGGGGACAGACAGCCGTCCGCGTGAGTAGAGTAAAGAGTAGTAGCTGTATTGCGGGGGAAAAACCCTCCCGCAAGAGTGGGGGGAACGCGACTTTACTTAAGGCCCTACGCGGCTTTCGCCGGCTTCAGTCACTCACTTTGTATACTCCTATGCAAACACAACTGCATGTGTTATTTCCACCCTCCCCCAGTTATTGTGTTTGTGTGTGTGTATACTTAACTATCTACAAGTGTTTTAAACTGTGTGCTATCTAACAATGACACGTCAAGATCCATACCCCTCGTGGCTCGAGCCCATCTTTGCCTGTAAGTTGTTTATCTTCTTAATCTACTTTATATTTAATTTGCATGTTCAAACTGCCCACTCAAGAACAAGCAATGCCATTGTGTATGAGATCCTTAAAATAAATAAATAACATCTTGTAATCATTTAAAATTTAACAAGGGAAAACGTTAACAATTGGCCTGAAACATCCCTTCATTTAATGACGTCATCTTGGCAAAAACACTTTGCTCTATATATGGACCCTGTTATGCAAATGTGTGTCAAAGGCTTTGAGAAAATCAACATTTAAATTTTAAATTGTTTTGATTTTAATTTTGATTTTGATTTTTGTTTGGTTAAATTGTTTTGATTATATTATATATCATTTTTTTTTTTGTCAATTGTGCAAGTAACTAATGGCAGATATTCATAAATTATCTCTAAAAATATGACTAATTTAGAGAATAAACAATAAAATATAAAAAATTATTTTTTGCAAAATTCTCCAAGTCCAATATATATTTGTAAAAATGCTTCAAAGTCTCTTGTTTGCAAATTAATCTATGCACTATTTATATTAATAAAATAATTTTAGGTTATAATTCAAAAATTAAAACGAAGATATTATTAAAGTTCTTTTATGGTTATATTTAATACTAATAGCTTAGAAAATTTTTATCAAAATTACATTAATTACTTTTAAATAGTATTAATATTTTAAAATAAATACAAAGTATAATATTAACAAAATTTTCTCATCAATTAATTCCTGAATGGAAGTGAACATGGCAACAGTAAATCAAAGTTATAATAATGAAATTGACATAATATTATTTATTTTGTTGTCTTTTCGAAATCGCACTGATCCTCATCTTCATTATCAGGAATAATATCAAAAAATTAAATTTTGACATCTACGAATTCATTTCTCATTTTTCAAAAAAAAAAGGATTTTGGTTTATTTAAGGTAAACAATATATAATATTATAGGTTAAATAACTTGTTATTTGTTGAAAAACAACGTGTTAGGTACATAAATCATTTTTGCAAAATGAAAATCCTGCATCGAAATATTGTAAAAATAATTTTAAGCTTTTACATTAAATATAAATTTTTTTTAGGACATATTTCATAAAAAAATATTATTAATTATAGCATTTGAAACAATATTCCGTGTTTAACTCAATTTTGAATTTTTTGGCCTTTGACACACATTTGCATAACAGGGTCCCTATATATAGGCCTATGATACCGTCAATTTTAATTTTGTTTTATTAGAAGGGAATTCCTTGAAAAATGACCAGCGGTTGATTTAAGGTGTGCTTAAAGAAAAAAAAAAAAAAGATGAAAAAAAGTTGGAGTAAACATCGGGGATCCTTTTAGGTGAATCCGTCCATCCAAGAATAATATTTTTTTATTTAGTATATTTATCTTTTAAATCTCTCACTTAAGATTGATTTCGTCTCCTTAAAAAAAAAAAAAAAAAAACAAATTTCATTGCCATTCATCGTACCTTGAATGTAAATGACCTTTATATATTTTTTTGGCAACTAAATTGTTTAAATACTTTATTAATGATCGTTTTGGTATGAAGTAACCACATTTAGCAGAGAATTAAGAATTTGATCTTAAATGTTGATATGTAAAAAAAAAAACAAAGGCTTGTTTATATTTCTTAGAATTCGATATTTATTAAGTGATTATGCAAATAACGCCTGCGCATTTTATGTGATTACTTCAAGTACAAAAGTACCAGATAGAGAGAGAGGAGGAAAAATTTCTATATTATTGTTCAGGTCAATTACATTATTATTTAAGATTGAATTTAAATAGAATAAGTTTAAATTATATTGATTTTATTAATATGATGAAATAGATGGAAATTTTAAATCATCTTCAACTTTGAATTTTTTTTTTATTATTATTTATTATTCAAATTTTAGATTATTAAGATTTTTAATATATACTAGCCCCTGAAGGCCTGCCTTTTCTTAATTTAATTATTACTTATATTTCGATCCAGTGCCTGCTTGATTCGTACACAAATAAATCCAAAAGAATACATAAATATTTCTCATACATTTCCTATGGGAGAAATCGTAACTTTGAAATAACTCAAAAAGTTATAAGAATTTCGGGATGAAAATAATTTTTCTGTAATCTCTAGAAGG